>MU159509.1:146035-171828 GCA_015888305.1 Antheraea pernyi | reverse complement strand
ACATCACTATATAAAACAGAGATGAATAAAAATTGATCTATGCAACATCAAAAAAAAAATTGTCTACAAATACCGTATTTACGCTGGCAGGCACATTTATATACTATGTAGGTTACAATTTACGTATGACTACAAACTTAATATTGGACCTCGACAAGAGTATAATCTAATAATAATTCGTCGATAATAATTTGATAGTATAACTTCTCGGAATAGAGAAATTATCTTCTCTTTCTTCCGTGATAACACATATCCTTAACACTAATCGATGATTGCAAGCAAACTCATTACTTTTGTATTCCATTTCCCATTAGGATTAACTATTAATACAACAGGTTGGCTTTATAAAACTATTTTCAAATAATTAAAAATTAACTATTTGTTTTTTTTTTGCCTATTCAAAATATAAAATCACTTAAAAACCTATCAATCAAGCTATTTCTTATTCCTTATTAGGTCTATTCAATAACTTGAATTAGTGATATTTATTTTATCTTACACATTAATCCACGGAGTCTCAGTATTTAATAATCATCATTATTATGGCGGAAAATAAATTCGATACCAACTCTACGAGTAGTTTATTTACCAATTTTATATAAAAAATACAAAATCATATTTACCTTCCTTGATTCCTTGATGAACTATTTTGTCTTTTTATTTTGGACATATAGGGGATTCCAAATTCAAAAGCGAGATAAATACTGACGCATTAGGAGTTGTGCATTGTAATTTTTTTTTAAATAAATAAGTTCAACTCTATGCTTAAATTCTCACAAATGATTGGTCAGTGAACCGCTACGAGTATTCGTTCTCGTTCCGAAAACGCCAAATACGCTTTCAAACCAAAATGGAGGATTTGTCGGTCGAGGTGTACGGTGATAATGGTGCTTATTATAAGGTTTGTAAGTCGTGAAGTACGTTTAATTTCAATAAACACGCGTTATATTTCCTAGTGCAAAACCCTATCATCATTTTCCAACTATCAAGAAAGAGTTTTGTCTCATACTTACAAAAATATTTTTCCGGGAAGATCACCACGGCTGGAATGGACGCCATGTCCGTCTGTCAGGGCGTGATTTTTCCATGTGTTGTAACGATTGTGTTACTTTCCATATTTTTAGCCTCATTAACGGATTAAAAAAACCGGAATGTAAATAACAGCATTTCTACATTTGCACATATTCACGTAAATGACCTAGATAACTTATTTCTAGCGCACCACTAAGTTCTGTAGTATCGTTTGAATGTGCTAAAAAATTCTTTATTTTTAGGCCATTGTCACCGACGTGCTCGACAACGAGGTTCTCGTAGCCTTTGAAAATGAGTGAGTTTACGTTTTGCATCACATAACACTGTCGTTTCTTTCTATGGATACGTATATAATAGTTATTTATTTACATTACTTTTTATTTGGTTTTAGCTGGCAGCCGGAATCAAAATTTCCCTTTTCTCAAGTGTTCTTACCACCGAAAGACACCGGCAAACACACAGAATTCGTGGAAAACCAAGAGGTGGAGGTATACGCGAGATCGAATGAGAAGGAAGCATGTGGGTGGTGGACAGCTAACATCAAGGCAAGTGTTATATTACGATACATCAATAGTACCTACAAAATTCATTGATAAGCAAGAACAATCTAGAAATATTGTTTTCAAAAACGGCTACCCTCTTTTATATAGTGTTTTTTATAGCTTATACTCTATGAAACCTGTATTTGAGCCTTTACTTTTATTTTAATAACCAGGTTTTATTTAATATATGCACATTACTTAAATAATGCTAATAATAAGTGGAGCTGGAGTTACTTGTAAATGCACAAAAAGAATTTGCAAGACTTGATCACTGAAATTTATGTTTCATAATTCAAATGTTATCTATGTGATGTTTACAATTTGGTTGTTATTTACTATTTTTATATATTTATCTAGTTATGGGGAAGCTCTCAAATCTATGGAAGTTGTTTTGTATCTATGTGCAAATAACTTATGATTAATATATATTATTCCTATAGTAGATAACTACTAGATTAGTTGGTAAATTCTAACAAGAACAATGGTTTGTGGGAATTTTAACACCAGAAGTGGATACTAGTAATAGCTAAATTATAAAAACTGATATGGCTTTCATAAATATTGTCAATTCGATAATCCATGGATATATTATATATAGAATATACATTTTTTTAAACCACAAACATGATAAGCTGACGGTGAATAGAGATACCGCGAGGAAATCAAGAAGTCTGAAGAATATTCTCGTAGTATCTTCATTCATTGAAACATAAAACTACATCAGCGTAAAACTTGCGTGTGTATAAAAGACGTGAATTCCCTCCGGAATAGGCCTTTGCCCAACTTTGGGATATTACAGGCACTTACTATTAATTTTTATAGCTATTTTCTATTATTAAATTTTGAAATATCTAAGGGACTCCATAAAATACTTTATTCAAATACGCCATGTTTTTTCAACACATAAATTTAGATTCTATAATAATACTTTCAAAGTAAAACGAATTATCCCTAGTAAAATATATTAAGGTACTGGCGTTATAGTAACACAGACAACTTAATAACATTGTAGGCTAGCTGGGCCCTTGGCTCTGGACGTAATTACGCAGTAATAATTTACAACTTGTAATTTAATTTTTACTCAGATTGTATGATTTTTTATTGATGAATTTTATGAATTTTGTAATTGCATGTTCGTTATCAATATATTTTACAATAGACATTTATCTTAAAACTAGAAAAATATACATACACGGACAGAACTCCACGTGTATTAATTTGCTAGAATAGAAATATAATTGAACTATTTATACTTTTACAAAGATCTTTTTTTTGTATAATTTTTCAAACAAAACATATTTAGAAAATAATGAGAAGAAAGAAATATAGGCCGATTTTTTTATAGGTAATAAGGCAGTCAAGCTCAGTCCAATCGGATCAATTTCAACCACAAAATTCTTTGTCTTTTCGCGCCTCAAAAACAATAACATATCGTAGATGTAGTTAAGTAATTATTGCTTTATCTAAATTAGAACGCGTCTATGAAAACAATCTCAGTTGATGTTAAAACGCTAGATACCTACCCCAATTAGAAAAAAAGATTTTCCGTTTTAGTATATTGGCTAACCTGACTGACAGACACTATAAAATACGCAATATTATTTTTTTACTGAAGGCTATATAATACATACGCAGGTATTGAGAATACTACTTTCGATAAGACATTCAGTTTTTCTACTTTTGATTCCTGGTTTATTTTTATTGAATCATTTGAATTGTTATATATTAATACTTATTATACTCGTATACATAAATACTTTGAAAAACCATTGTTAGCTTTATCAACATTTTAATAGCATTAATATAATTCAAATTTAAACAGAACTCGCATTTATTATTAATTTACGCAGTCATATTATACGTCTAACAAATATTTATAAACATATGTGTTGGATTTCCCATAATTCAAATCAAATAGATCATCACTACATATTATATAACTAAGTCCCCTCCGCGTCTGGTTCTCTGTCTGTTCGCGATAAACTCAAAAACTGCAGAGCGGATTTTCATGCCGTTTTCACTAATAGATAGAGTGATTCACGAGGAAGGTTTAGGTATATAATTTTTCAAGATTTTTGTAAATTGGTTGAAATATAACGATAAATATTGAAAGTGTCGGAAAATTCACGCTGCCTAATCCCTTTGCGATATAAAAACCATTGAGATAATAAACGACTCAGATGACGTCGCGGGAATTAGTTTATCTTTATATATAAATTTCTTCTGTACGTGTGTATGTCACTGAACTCCACATAAACGGCTGGACCGATTTTGATGAAATTTTGTGTGCGTGTTTCAGTGGATCCGAGAATCGTTTAAAGACAATGGGAACCGGTAGGTGGTGCTGCGGTTGAATTTTATTATTTTTGATTATCAAAGCAGGAGGACGTCCGCCGGGCCCGCTAATTAAATTATAAATCTTTATTATTTTAATCAAATCAACATCCTTTCGGGAAAAATTAGGCTTTTTTTTCTTTATGACATCTGTGTATGTAAGCATTGTGGCCAATCTCGAATGGGACAAACATATGTTTTAAAATTGAATTCCAAATATTCAGTGTAACCTAGAATAACCTAAAACTGTACAATACAGAACAATTACAAAATAAGTAAAAACCAGTCTTATTTACTCTATTTTAGTTTTGGCATCCAATCTTCTAGTACATTATTACTGCCATTATAGAATAGGTAATCATATTACAAGTTTCTTGTAATCATTTAAATGTTCTAACAAGATGGCGGCCCGCTTGCTCGAACTTTCCACGGAGTTTTTATGCCAAGTCAGAATCCATACTCTGTGATATTATTTCATCCACATAACTAGCGCACAATAACCAAACTATATCACGTCAAACATCACTAATATTACAAAATAATAGAGTCAAATAACACAAGATTATGAATAAAATATAAAAACCACTACAAGATTTAGTTTTTGCCGCCAAAAACTCACAAAAACCAGTCTCAAACTCTGGCCTTTAAAACATAGTTTAAAATGTAAGAAACTCCCTCTTCTTCTTATTACCCTTATCCCATCCAAGTAAGGTAAACATAACATATTCTGCTCTTCCATCGCCCCTGTCAGATGTCATCTCAGTATCCACACCTTTTATACACATATCAGTTTTCACACAATCCATCTGTTAGCAGTGCCCCCGCCAGGTCCAGCAAAAAAGCGACTCGGCCGTACCATCCTTTTCTCATCTTGATGATTTTTAAGTTAAAACAAAAAAGTTTCGTCTCGGTTTGGTTAGGTTAGGTTAGATTTGCGAAAAAAGACAACGCGAGCCGGCCGCGGCAGCGGTCGGTGTGCGCGGTGCATTTAATACGAAAGTACCCATTCTTGATTGGTGCTCCGCTCCTATTAATCTTAGAGTGATGATATATAGCCTATAGCCTTCCTGGACAAATTAGCTATCTAAAACTGAAAGAAGTTTCAAATAGGACCTGTAGATAAGATTAAAGCGTTCAAGATCAATAGGACCGCAGCACCAACAAACCCTCAAACAAACTCTTCAGCTCTATAATATTGGTATAGACGAATCGTTATATACAAATAAAAGATATTAACAATGACGTAAATTTAGCTCATGACATTCAAACTCCAGTGAATTCTTTATTACGTTGTATTTTCGTAATGTATTGCAGTAAGAAGGTTAATAACGCGTATACAAAGAAAATAGACTTCCTACAAAGGTATTATTATTATTATTTTATAGTAGCACGGCAAAATGTCTGCACTGTGCCTGATGGTAAGCATAGTACAAAGCCAAAAACAATGTTTCGCTGTCCTGCGAAAAACTGGATATAAACAGGCTGATACCGAAACGCGACCCGCAAAAGCGAATCACTATGACGGGCTTTTTCGCCATATAACATGGTGGTTGCGACTCAGTCAGGCTGTAAAACCCTACCATCCCGTACATACTTAATAATATTATTCATAAATCATCCCATCTCTCAGGTTTTATCTTCAGACAATTAAAAACATTGCCAATGCTAACCATTATCATTTTTATATCAATAGTTCGTAGTATTCTGAAATATTGTAGTCCAGTGTGGAACCCTTGTTATCAGGTTCATATAGATAGAATAGAAAGACTACAAAAACGTTTCTTATATTACCTTTCCTATTACGACAATAAATACCATAACAGTAGCTTAAACTCATACTCCAAACGTTTAGAACTTTACAAAATGAAATCATTACAGACTCGTAGAAAGGTGGCTGATGTAATGTGTATATACAAATTGATACACGGTTTCCTAGAATCTTCAGATTTTCTTCAAAAAATACCCTTGAGTGTCCCACGTATAGGCAGTCGTTTACTTAACAGGCAAACTTTTCATCTACCATTAGCAAGAACTAACTCAGGCCAACTTGCCCTTTGTACCGCATGCTTTCTTTTTGTAATAGTTTACGTTTCAAATTCGATATATTTTTATGTGTTTCTTTGGCCTCAACTAGAAGAATCAATTTGTATATACACATTACATCAGCCACCTTTCTACGAGTCTGTAATGATTTCATTTTGTAAAGTTCTAAACGTTTGGAGTATGAGTTTAAGCTACTGTTATGGTATTTATTGTCGTAATAGGAAAGGTAATATAAGAAACGTTTTTGTAGTCTTTCTATTCTATCTATATGAACCTGATAACAAGGGTTCCACACTGGACTACAATATTTCAGAATACTACGAACTATTGATATAAAAATGATAATGGTTAGCATTGGCAATGTTTTTCATGAAACTGGATTTTTATATATTTAAGATGATAAATATGAACATACATTGATAGAAACTATAACTTGTTTCTTTTTTTTTTACGACAAACATCATGAAACTGGATTTTTATATATTTAACTTTTACTTTAACTTTACTTTTTTTTTATTAAATGAACTGACTAAATTGTCTATAAGCCTTGTGAAAATATTCTACAATTTGGCCAGTGTTTTGTGATAATAGGAGATTTAAACGGCATGAAATTAAATGACGGAAATTAAAATTAAAGTTGCCTTAAATAACTAGGAGAAATAAAAAACAGAACAAAAATACACACGTTTTCTAATCTTCTAGTGTAAATTGGCTATCACTAATGTCTAATTTCAAAATAATGTTGTCGCATTAATTGTTCTAATTTTGTCGTAACTTTTTTTAACGTAAATAGTAAAATAATAATAAAAAAAAAACAAAAAAAAATATTCGCTCTTTATTTTGGCATGTTCCAAGTCTTTTTTAAATGGCACTAGGAATATTAACCTTGTGAGGTTTTAGATCAGTTTCATTTTGAGGATTTTTTTATTAGGTATGAAGCGAATAAAATTATATATTTGCTCTACGGAATTAAAATACGCTATCGGCTGATTCTTGAGGTAAAGAAGTCTTCTGGAAACTTGACCGAATATATATAATACCTAAAGAAAATTTATCTGTCATAGGAATTTAACTCAAAAACTAATGTTACTGAAGAAAACCGAAGAGGCAGCTAGGCAGTTGGAGTCCACTAAAATACACAATCAAGGCGGGTGAGTCGTGCTCTGTCTTTTCTTTAATGTAGACGGATGAGCTTTACAGTTGTTTTGAGAGATAGCTGGTACATTTCTTTACACACTATTCTCTTCTACACTACACTTTAAAATTGTACAAAACCTGTAGCAACATATTAATGTGGTGTCATAGGTATCTAAACGATTTAGATCATTTTTAATTTTTTGATATTTACGTCACGTCATTTTCAATCTATGATATTTTCCAAGACATCATTGATATTATATGCTATAAAGGGCAATTTTGATCTACACGAAATGCCAAACATGAGTATTGCATTTAATTGGATAAGGATTAATAATCGTCGAAATAACTTCATAAATACTCAATTATTTTTTTAATAACATGTAAAGAACAAAATGACTACTGTGAGTTATCTTTAGGAAATAGACATACTATTACGGACTTTTTTGTAGGCAATTTTTAGGTATATAATTCTAAAGTTCTTTATTTTTAACATATCTCATAATTTTAGCCAAAACTTCTTTTTGTGACTTCACAATAAATGTTATTATGATATAATCTATATGTATAATCACTAGGGTGTACCAGGAAAGTGACATTTTTCTTGTTCAAATGATCTTGAAGTTTTGTCAGAGAATACTAAAACAAAAACTGTCAAAGACTGAACCCTTTATATTGATGTTTCTCGAGTGGAACTTTTCCATTTCTCATATAATTAACACAGGATTTTTTTTTACTTTGGCTTTTTTAAACTTAGCTTATTATTGTTCTGAAAAAAAAAAACAACTTACATTCTTATAGGAAGCCTACTAGTCCGGCGGACGTTGTCCTGCCTTGATAATAAAAAAATCATAAAATTCAACTACAGTGTCATGTGTTAGATCCATCTGTGAATCTAAACCATTCTTAAATCAACCTTCTTGCACATACACAAAAAAATTCATCAGAATCTGTGAAACCGGTTAGGAGGAGTTCATTCACTCACACTCACAACATACTGCAAGAAGAATGATATGCATAAAGATGGAATGCCCTACAAAAATGGTCAGGAAAGTGACATTTTTCTTGTTCAAATGATCTTGAAGTTTTGTCAGAGAATACTAAAACAAAAACTGTCAAAGACTGAACCCTTTATATTGATGTTTCTCGAGTGGAACTTTTCCATTTCTCATATAATTAACACAGGATTTTTTTTTACTTTGGCTTTTTTAAACTTAGCTTATTATTGTTCTGAAAAAAAAAAACAACTTACATTCTTATAGGAAGCCTACTAGTCCGGCGGATGTTGTCCTGCCTTGATAATAAAAAAAAATCACAAAATTCAACTACAGTGCCATGTGTTAGATCCATCTGTGAATGTGAATTCTTAAATCCACCTTGCACATACATAAAAAAATTCATTAGAATCTGTGACACCGGTTAGGAGAAGTTCATTCATTCACACTCACAACATACTGCAAGAAGAATGATATGCATAAAAATGGAATGCCCTACAAAAAAGGTAATATCAATATCAATGGATCAATCTACACCATGCAAATTATGCAATATTAAAAGGGACAGATTGTTAATTTTATTTTTGATAAAATATTAAATTGAATCATTTTTTAATAATAATTATTTATTATCAAAAAATGAAAGCACATCTCGCGACGCGTTTTACGGGCGCGGTTGTTTGCGGTTGCGTAGTGAGGTCTGCGTTCTGTGTGGGTGGGACCACTGATCGTTTAACCGCCCATCGCGGCGTCGTGCGACCATCTCATGTAAACCTGCGTAACTGCCTAAATAACCGGTCTCCTGACTTTAGAAATAAAACCGCGCGGGTAAAAACCGATTCATGAGTCCTTAGCCTTAGGATCCCGCGAAAAACTGATAGAAGCGATTTTATTTGGTTAATGTTTATGGATTAAATAAAGTTAAATGTCGCAGATACACAGAAGAGTTCTCTGTGCGGGAAGATCTCATGGGCCTGGCGATTGGAACTCACGGCGCCAACATACAGCAAGCACGCAAAGTCACCGGAGTCACCAACATTGAGCTCGAGGAGGTCTCCTGCACTTTTAAGATCTGCGGAGAGGTAATAATATGTCTTTACTTACGAAATTGCCAGTTTGCAGTACTGGCCATTTCAAATCAAAATAATTTTTGTTTGGCAAAGAATTCTAATTTCAAATTAATTTTATTTTAAAACATGAAATTCTTTTCCAAAAGTAGTCATTTGTTTATTGATTAGTGTTACATTTTCATCGCACTTCAATCTTTTTTGTCACCATGGATACGTTCAAAATTCGAGTAATTATGAAATATGAGTACCGTTGTGGCAGCAACGCGGCACAAGCGGCACGCAACATCAACGACGTGTACGGAGCTAACACTACAAACCAACGCACCAACTGTTATTGGTTTCCTCGCTTCCGTTCTGGGAATTTCGACCTGAAAAATGAACCTCGCGGTCGTCCGAAGACTTTGGTCGACAATGACGAATTAAAGGCGATTGTGGAAGCTGATGATACACATTCTACGGCTGAATTAGCAGCAGCAGGGATTAACCGTGCGCTAGCCAACACACAACTGTATTTGGCGATTTCTAACTCTGAGGAATCCACAGTTCTATGTTTTTCCACAACACTAGTACTACAAGAACATTTCTCAGGTTCAGGTCTGCCTACAATATTTTCCTTCACTGATAGCCAACAGTGTTACTAATTTAAATTTGTAAAAGTATGTGAATTTCTAAAAACTTGGTATATTTGGTATCACGACTATATAGTATCTTGATTTAAACTCTTTAAAAGATCACAGACGATTATTTGAACTTACTTTTTTGTACACATCATAGAATGGAATCTTAGATGCATCTGAACGATTAAATAGTGTTTATATAACTATTCCCGTAAAGCTATGTAGTACTTCAGGCTTTAATATTTTTGTTACAAATTATTACCAAACAAATTTGTTTTTTTTTTCATATCATAAGAGGCAAACGAACAGGTGGGTCACCCGATGTTACGTGATCACCGCCGTCCATATACCCTAGCAATACCAAGAAAGTCGCAAGTCCATTGCCGGCCTTTAAAATATGATAGATGGACGTAGAGAAAAAGAAGGAATATATAATCCTACATATTGTTAATATACTTTTTGCTTTTAAATATAATGGTGGAAAATATAGAATAACATTCGCACACCTTTGTCATTTCAATAATAACTCGAAATAAATGTCTCGCAAGTTAATTTCGATGTCTGTAAAACTGCGGGCCTTACTATCATGCTGCATTTAGTATTCTGTTTGAAACACATTGTCAGGGTTTCAGAGACATCAACTGAACCTGACATTTGAAAATAATAACCCTTTGATAGACGAAGGGAATCCTATGAAAAAATGATTTATATATTTGTTAATAGATGAGCCACATAATTGCTGATATATCTATATCACACACACAGTTGGAATTGAATTTTGGATTTTTGATCAGTATAAATGTTCACTTATTAATGTTAGTTTATTGGTCTGTAGCCAGTTGTTATTATTATTAGAATATATAAATTGAGCGGAGTGCATGTTGTGATGCAGTCGACGGAGGCGGTGCGGGAGGCGCGCTCGCTGCTGGAGTTCGCGGAGGAGTCCATCAAGGTGCCGCGAGATCTCGTTGGGAAAGTCATCGGCAAGAACGGGAAGGTCATACAGGAGATCGTCGACAAGAGCGGAGTCGTGCGCGTTAGTACTCGCCAACTTCACCTATCTTATTCCACTAAGTGTTACAAAGATAAGCTAATTATCTCTCAAGCTTCGGATAGAGAAATCAGAAGGTATACACTATCTACCATCACACTTACTATACCATACTTCAATTAGATTTAAAGTAAAAAGGACAGATTCAGAGGTTGGGCATGTAAATAATACTTTAAACGAAATTTCGCATTGGTTTGCATTAAATAACTTAGTACTTAATACAGGTAAAACAAAATGTATTAGATTTATTTTGCCTAATGTGCCACAGGTTGATAATAGCATCAAAATCGAAGGGAATTTTGTAGGGTTAGTTGATAATAATGTATTTTTGGGTATCACACTAGATTCAAAATTACAATGGGATGCTGAAATTAAACAATTGGCAAGCAAATTAAGTTCTGCTGTATTTGCAGTATATAAGATTCACTAGCTTACTGATATTGCCACTGCCAGGTTAGTCTACTTCACCTACTTCCATAGCTTAATGTCTTAGGGCATTCTGTTGTGGGGGTCAGCAGCTGAGGTAGACACCTTATTTTTATTACAAAAACGGGCAGTTCGAGCAATTCACAATATGAGACCACGTCAATCAAGCTAAAGCTCAAGTTCAAGAAAAATGGTATCTTAACTCTGCCCTCCCAATACATTCTTAACAATTTAATGTATGTCCGTAAGAACCTTCAAAAGCTACATTTCGTAAAAAACCGGCACAAACTGGTTGTCCCACGTTTTAATCTTAGTATAACCGGTAATAACTTTTTGGGAAATAGTGTTAGATTTTACAACAAAATCCCAAGGGATGTTACCGATTTGCCGAATTGCGAATTTAAGCGCCATGGTTTTAGTGTCAAAAGGTTGTTATAGAGTGGATCAATATGTGAACGATGGTGATGTCTGGAATTGACTCATCTCTTTGCATCCATTAAAAAAGTTTGTGACATTTACTATTATATAGAATATATTATTATTCTAAATATTATATGACCTATTGATAAAAAGATAAACCAGATCGAGTTTCTTGCCGTTTCTTCTCGATGACTGGGTTGTTTTCCGAACCGGTGGTAGTTTTGATGTTCATGACTGCCTTCTTAGGGCCTAAATTGAATAAAGTGTTTTTGATTTTGACACTATGGCTCCTAGGTGCAGGGCACTTACTGTTCAAAATATACATCACAAATGCAGTCGGGGGACCTGGTAGCTCTTGCATGTATTGAAAAGAAGAGACAAAGTGTAAATGCCTATGTGAGAACATTACTATGCTGTATGGCTCACTCGCTTGGTTGATTCTCTACCCAATAGTCATGCTTGTATGACTTTTGTTAAGTTTACATAATTGTGTTGACATATATTTTTTCTTTTTTAAGTGAAACTTGTTATGGAATATCTTTGAAATTATGTCTGAGAACACAGTATTACATTGGTTTCTTGTTGTATTTTTTAAACTAAAATGTTTCCCTGAAATACAAAAGTTTCACTTCTATCATGTGTCATTAGTTCAATTGTGGTATTTTATTTGAACACATATGCTGCGTGAATTATGTTTATAGGTTGAGTGTAAATAGTAAAATAATGTGTGTGTGTTTGTATATGGCAGGTGAAAGTGGAGGGCGACAACGAGCCGCAGCCGTCCACCCCGCACGAGGAGGGGTTCGTGCCGTTCGTGTTCGTCGGCACGCGCGAGAACATCGCCAACGCCATAGTGCTGGTCGAGTACCACGTCGCACATCTCAAGGTATGTCTTGTTTTACATTGTTTTAACAGGGTCCATGCCATCGGTATTACACATTAACCTTGATATTAAGGTCACGTCTACTACCGGTGGTACACATTACACTACACGTAACACCGGTGTTACACATTACATTTGATCTTAATACCACATGTACCACCGATGTTACACAATTTGAAAACTATTGAAAATGAAGAAATTACTTATGTCATGTAATATGTTATATGATAATACGTGATGTAGCCTAGTGAAACTGTGAAGGCCCGTCAGGCCTATGGTGTAGAAGGTTTGAAAAAAAAAGGTATTATAATCTATAATTATAATTTTTTGCCATAATATTATATGGCCAGAAGGACATGTCAGGTAAAAATGGTTTGGCATAGAACATCTTAATAACCAACTCGAAAAGTGGTTACAAACAATTAAACTAACATTAATAAGTAAACATGACATATTAAAAATCCAAAAAATTTGATATTTTACTTTTATAATCTACTTTCTGTCTACCGACTGACTGAGACTTGTTAAAATTGATTTAATTATTTCTAAGATTTGTCTGAATAAGTTACAAACATTTGAAAGGTTTTTTAGTATGTTGTTGTCGTAGCATTGTTATGTAATGTGTGGTTTCATATAAAATACGAGGCCAAAAAGTAAGAGTACTGCTTGCCTTCTTATACTGCCAGAATTTCTTTTCCAAGGTTGGCAACACTAAATGGTAATGAGGGTTCTTCTGAACAGGCAGATCTTGTTAGTATGAAAACTTTGTTGTGTCCACTTGTGTGAAGTCACTACATAATAGGTCTTTACCTATGAAATTGCTATTCTGCAGTACTGGCCATTTCAAATCAAAATAATTTTTGTTTGGCTAAGAATTCTAATTTCAAATTAATTTTATTTTAAAAACATGAAATTCTTTTTCCAAAAGTAGTCACTTGTTTATTGATTAGTGTTACATTTTCATCGCATTTCAATCTTTTTTGTCATCATGGATACGTTAAAAAATCGAGTAATTATGGAATATGAGTACCGTCGTGGCAGCAACGCGGCACAAGCGGCACGCAACATCAACGACGTGTACGGAGCTAACAGTATAAACCAACGCACCAACTGTTATTGGTTTGCTCGTTTCCGTTCTGGGAATTTCGACCTGAAAAATGAACCTCGCGGTCGTCCGAAGACTTTGGTCGACAATGACGAATTAAAGGCGATTGTGGAAGCTGATGATACACAATCCACGGCTAAATTAGCAGCAGCTTTCGACGTTAGCGTTAAAACAATATTGGTCCATTTGCATCAAATTGACAAGGTAAAAAAGGTTGACAAATGGGTGCCCCACGAACTCAATGATCGCCAGCGCGAAGTACGCGTCGAGACGTGCCTTGCACTTCTCAACAGACACACAAATGAAGGAATTTTTGTTGGTTTGTTTGTTCAAGTTGGTTGGATCTTGGTTCAGCACCTAAACAATGCCCTAAACAAAAACTTACCCCTAGAAAAGTGATGGTCACTGTTTGGTGGTCTAGCGCCGGTGTGATTCATCACAGCTTCTTACAAAACGGGGTGAGCATTACTGCAGATGTGTACTGTGAAGAACTGAACACAATTATGAAGAAGCTGGCACATCTCCAACCAGCATTGGTCAATCGCTCGTCTCCGCTGCTCCTGCAGGACAACTGGCGAACTCATACTGCACAGCAGACGGTCTCCAAGTTGCAAGAACTGGGGTTGGAAGTTCTCCGTCATCCGCCCTACTCACCAGAATTTGGATAATTTCTTGGCGGGAAAAAATTCAATACTTGAGAGGCAGTACAAAATGCCTTTGAAGAAATCCAGCTGATTTCTTTAAGAAGGGCATCAATAAACTGCCACTGCTTTGGCAAAGATGCATTGATTGCATGGGTGATTACTTCGATTAATACAAATAAAAAATACATGAAAAAAATTCGTTTAAATTTTTTCATACAAAACGGCAATTTCATAGGTAAAGACCTAATATTATAAAATAAAGTCTTGTTATGTCTGTCTGTTTGCGATAAACTACTAAATTGTTCATACATTTACACCAGTAGATAAAGTGATTCATGAGGAAGGTTTAGGTATATAATTTGTCGAGATTTTTTTATTATCAGGGCAGGAGAAAGACTGCTGGTCCCTTCAGTATGTCGATAAAAAATCTCGGCAAGTGCGAAGTAATGTGCCGTTACAATGTTCCTTTATTTAATTGTTGTTGTTTTTTTTTTGCGAATATTCGCCACCTGTATTTGTTTGTTGTGTTGCAGGAGGTGGAGCAGCTGCGTGCAGAGAAGCTGGAGATAGACCAGCAGTTGCGGGTCGTGATGGGCGGCGGAGGAGGAGGCTCCGCGTACCCCCCGCCCCGCGGTGCCGCCTCGCGCGCACGACGCACCCGCCCGCCCTCCTCGCGCTACCCCACCGGTACACGAACACCGCCTCAACTATACTAGCCCTGCACCATACTCGCACTCCATCATACTCATACATACCCCACCGGTACACGAACACCGCCTCAACTATACTAGCCCTGCACCATACTCGCACTCCATCATACTCATACATACCCCACCGGTACACGAACACCGCCTCAACTATACTAGCCCTGCACCATACTCGCACTCCATCATACCTCTAAATACCCCACCGGTACACGAACACCGCCTCAACTATACTAGCCCTGCACCATACTCGCACTCCATCATACTCATACATACCCCACCGGTACACGAACACCGCCTCAACTATACTAGCCCTGCACCATACTCGCACTCCATCATACTCATACATACCCCACCGGTACACGAACACCGCCTCAACTATACTAGCCCTGCACCATACTCGCACTCCATCATACTCATACATACCCCACCGGTACACGAACACCGCCTCAACTATACTAGCCCTGCACCATACTCGCACTCCATCATACTCATACATACCCCACCGGTACACGAACACCGCCTCAACTATACTAGCCCTGCACCATACTCGCACTCCATCATACTCATACATACCCCACCGGTACACGAACACCGCCTCAACTATACTAGCCCTGCACCATACTCGCACTCCATCATACTCATACATACCCCACCGGTACACGAACACCGCCTCAACTATACTAGCCCTGCACCATACTCGCACTCCATCATACTCATACATACCCCACCGGTACACGAACACCGCCTCAACTATACTAGCCCTGCACCATACTCGCACTCCATCATACTCATACATACCCCACCGGTACACGAACACCGCCTCAACTATACTAGCCCTGCACCATACTCGCACTCCATCATACTCATACATACCCCACCGGTACACGAACACCGCCTCAACTATACTAGCCCTGCACCATACTCGCACTCCATCATACTCATACATACCCCACCGGTACACGAACACCGCCTCAACTATACTAGCCCTGCACCATACTCGCACTCCATCATACTCATACATACCCCACCGGTACACGAACACCGCCTCAACTATACTAGCCCTGCACCATACTCGCACTCCATCATACTCATACATACCCCACCGGTACACGAACACCGCCTCAACTATACTAGCCCTGCACCATACTCGCACTCCATCATACTCATACATACCCCACCGGTACACGAACACCGCCTCAACTATACTAGCCCTGCACCATACTCGCACTCCATCATACTCATACATACCCCACCGGTACACGAACACCACCTCAACTATACTAGCCCCGCACCATACTCGCACTCCATCATACTCATACATACTCCACCGGTACACGAACACCAATTTTGAATAATCCAAATAGATCTAGAATGTTCGATTCGAATTTCGAATTTAAATTCGAATTCGCTATCAAATAATTCGTTAATTCCAATATGAGATTTGGAAGTGTGTAAATTTTGTTGAATAAAGGAGTTGTTTATTTCGGGAATGAAGAGATGTTTAATATATGAATGTTGTTTGTGCGTGTGCAGGAGGGCGACGCATGACGCCGGAGCTGGGGGAGGAGCGGGGCGAGAGGGGCGAGCGCGGGGACGGGTACCGGCCGCGCGGGGGGCGGCCGCCGCGCATCAATAGGTTAATATACACACTTTGTCCCCATCACCATATTCTGTGCTTATCCTGGCGACGCTAGCATTTTTCACAATTTCTCTTTAGGCCATTTCTTATGTTGATTTACCAAACTGAGGTTAAATTACGGTTAATTTAATTATTAAGCTGTTAATTACTAACTCCAATATATTATATCACTATAAAATAATCGGAAAATTGCGTATTTGATTTTAATCAAATACGCAAAGAAATTAATCACATAACCCTTCAAAATACAATTTCAAACTTTAATAACCAAAGATAGAGAAGTATGTACCTGTTAAAACAGTACTATAAATATAATTTTTAATTTGGAGGTATTGTATATTCACCCTTTCTTGCTTCCTCTTTAAAAGTATGTATATTCTAATACTTTCATATGCTGAAGGCGAGCGAGTTATGAAGGTTCAGTTTATTTGATCTATTTGAGTTGTTATTGTCTTGTAAATTCGTATTCAGTACTGGGTGATATTAAATTGGTAACTAATAGAACAAAGTAGAGTTTAACGATTTAATGTCTTATGCACAGATTTTATTGTTTTTGATGTGATGGTGTTATAAGTTTTTAGACGTTTAATAAATTTGGAATGCAGTACATATTAAGTATGACAATGGAAAAACCTTATTACTTTGATCTACAAATGTTATTAAGTACTTAGGTTATATGGCAATTGGTACAGGGAAGCTGATGGTAATTGGATTATATGGACTCTTTGGCACTGGTATATGTATTTCGGCATGAAGTTATGTCTATGGTCAGAGGAAATTTAGATGTGGGAAGACATTATTGTTATGTGTTACGAATTATCGGGTTATATGACGATAGGCGCAGCATGATAATTGCGCTGGCGGTTTTTGTTCACCGGAATTTAGTAGGTGTTAATGTTGAATCATTGGAAAGACACAAGTGTAACAATATATAATTTGCGCTTTTATAGGAATGATTTTTTAGATTAAATTTAGGTTGAGAAGCGGTTGAAGCTTTGTTTCGCAGATATGGGAGGAGAGCAATAAAAAGAAAGGTATTGTGTGATGTATTGTTTAATTTTAATAAATAGTTGTTTGAAATGAAAGAGTCTAAGGTGATTAGCATTTATTCGCTGTTTCATATTAAAAGTTATTGTGATTTTAATAAGGAGGCGAGTTGGGGATGTGGGATATGTAGTCGATTGATTAGTAACTGTTTGTAGGTAAGGTTGTGGTGTATGAGGTGGCTTGCATAGGTAGTGTAGTGGAGTGGTTGCGGTGTTGCAGGTCGAGCGAGCGGGGCGAGAGGGGCGAGCGTGGGGAGCGTGGGGAGCGCGGGGAGCGGGGCGGGCGCGGCGCGGAGAACGGGCGCGCGCTCCCCTCGCAGCGGGCGGCGCGCTCGGACCCGCGGCCCGCGCACCACCCGCCGGTACCGTACTATACCTTTTTTTTTAATTTTATTTACGTGGGGAAATCCTTTATGGATACGCCACCCTCTCGGGGGAGAGAGTGGGTTATGTCCGACTCCCATGGACTAAAACCCCACGGTGTACCGTCCGCCGCATGGTAAGGGTGGCCAGGGATCCAACCTGCTGTCTACTTTAGAAACCGCCCCTGCGGCAGCCTGGCGAATGAACGCCAGGCTTCGTCCTATTATAGAGAGACTACTAGGTACACAACCAGTTGTCTCCCCTCGTCGGCCTCACCTGTGCAATGAGGAGATGGGTCCCCCGACCCCCCCGACCCCCGACCGACATTTATTCATCTTTATTTCGATATAATACATTTAGAAAATTTGCAAAAGATAGAGATAAAAATGAACACATAATAAAAATTGAATCATTACTAAGGTAATAAAACAACAGTAAAAATTAGAAATGGACAATAGTAGCCTAATAATAGGCAAAATTAGAATATTAACAACTCACCACATCATGTAATTCTCAGTTATAATTAAATCCAAATAACATTTATTGGTGAGTTTTGGCGATCGCGTACTTTAATTGAATAATCCTCCTTATGCAATATTTGTTTCAACCTTAGCATATATCCTGTAGCATATATGTATATGTATTATTGTAAATAAAATACATTCATAATAAATAAATAATTTGTAATAAACAATGCCCTTCATAAAAACATCATTTCTGAAGTGGATAGGCCTTCTAATAATAACAAATATAAACTAGAAAAAGTACTGAACGAAAAAGAAAATAGCAATAACACGTAATTAACAACAACAAAACTATTCTGATTGCGACTGTACTGCAACTAGTAATAACAGGAGACATGTGTCAACGTAGATGCAAAAAAGACGAGGTACATACGCGGGTGAGCCTGATCTCCTTTCTGCGACTTCTGCATCCCTCTGATACCTAAATTTGTGTTCTGCGCATGTACTTCAGAGCGGTTAAAAAGTTTGACGTGGACTTTAACCAACATACAACTATTTCTTTCTCGCCACCGACATTGAGAATATATCATCTTACTTACACATTTTCTCTAAGACAGCATACCGTTACAATATTACTTTGCGTACACACATGTGTTATCGTGCCAATTGTTTTGTCAAAATATCAAATAGATAACGTATCTACAGCTTTTTACTTATCATATCATTGACTAACACACATTTCCAATGCTACACACTACACGTCTCTAATTTACCTAAACAAATTACCCTACAATCTACCGACACATTTTGTCCACTGTAAAAGACTTAAACACCACTACCTTTCCTATATTACTATTAAGAAACCTAAAGAAAGTGTAAATAGATTGTATAAAAAATTATGTATGTACAAATAGTATGGAACCTTTTTTTCTGCAGACTCTAGGTCTGCATCTTTTTTCTGCTTTTGTTTAATTTATTATTTATATCAAAAAACGTTGTAATTGTAATCAACTACTGTTATTGTACACAATTATAGAACTTTCAATAAATCCGCCTACCACACTCGACTTGAAAATCTGTCATATAGGCACCTGTTGGTGTGTTCTAGCACACGAACTTGAGAACCAATCCCGTCTGGGTTTAACGTGTTTACCATCTTAGATCACATCGTCATTCAACATCATGATGAGATTGTGGTCAAACATAAAAACCTACTAAGTAATTTAAAAAATTATGATCTTAATTAACTATTTTAGTTCGACGTTTTTACTGAGGTTATTTCGGCTTCATTTTCATCTTTTACAGCCGTTTTAAAGTTATAATCCACAGAGTACACCACAGTAACGTCCACATTTCACTACAATATGACTTACACCATCATGCACCAACAGTCTGCTGCAATGCTCACACCATTCAAGGATGCCTTTAGTCCTTTAGACCTTTAGTCCTGCTACCACATCTTGCCACCACATACTATCACACTCCTACAACCAAACTGTTATTAAACTATTAGCTGACCCACGCAATTTCGTCTACGCCAAGTCGGTTATTACCGGTTCCAATTGGATTTCCAAGCGTGAAGAACTTTAAATAAGCCGATTACATCACCCCTACAAGGTGCAATTGAGACAAAACTATCCTATATATATTAGCGAGAAATGTCTTCCCAGTACTCCCTGTGTTGCTTTGACGACATTCACCTCCGAACCCTACTTATTATTTCCACAGAGCCAGCGGCAGCGACAACGCAATAATTTTATCGGCGATATATTTATTTCATATTATCTTCTGACCAACTTTATCAATTAATATGATAAATATAATAAACTTTATCTCCATAAAGTTTCTATTTTGATTTAGCTATTTCTTTTTATAAGAATTTCTAAAGTATACATAAAACCTGTATCAAAACTTAATCTTGTAAAATTATGTTATACTTTTAACATATAAACCATCTTTTTAGCTGAGATATTACAACTAGATATATGGTGTCGCGGCCTTTTTTGTAAAGCTAAAAGTAATTAATGTTTTCGCTAAAGATTTTATTCCTTTATTTCAAACCGTTAGCACGTCATTTTATAGATTTTTTGCCCATTTCAATTATATCTATTGTGATTAATTATTGAAAATATATATTTACCAAAACAAAAAGTAGTATCTATAACACTTCGGGACAACATACGTTTCTAACAATTTGGATCAGTAGTACTCTAGATCATCCCAAACAATTAAACTCACAAACTTTACCTATTTATAATATTAGTATAGATAATTTATTATTTGAGCATTGCGAGCAGTTTTATATGTTATTAGAAAAGCAATAATTAATCATTATTATTAATTACACAATTAAAATTTACAATCATCTAAGCCACTGAACTACAAAGCCCACTGTCAACGGTAATAAAATATTTACCACTTTTAAAGCCAGCAAATTGTAGCAATCTCTTACCAATGGGTAGTCTGGTGAAGCTGAAAAGACCTTGCCAGGTCAATAGTGTAGTCAGTTCAAAAAAAAATCTTACCAATGAACATCTCGGTTCAGATTCAATTGTATCTTTGTTAGCCACTAGTTTGTACATACTATATATACAACACAGCATTTATGTAGTTAATCAAATAAATAGAAGAGATTGCCTGGGATATAAATAAGATTAGGTTTTACGAGAATAAAAATGTGTTGATTTTGTCACTGAAGTGGGTTTGATATTGTCGTTAAAATCCGTAGAGTTATAAAGTTGTTTGTTATAATATGTATTGTAATTGCAGAGCGGCGGCGGCAGGCGGCGCGACGACAGGCGGAGGCAGACCGACGACGAGAGCTCCGTGCTCGACAGCCAGGACGTCTCCAGCGCCGACAGAGGTACCCGCACGGACACGCACACTGCACACACACACTGCACACACACACTGCACACACACACTGCACACACACAGCACACGACACACTGCCCCGGAACCGGGCGCGCCCGCCTTCGAACAACTCTATTGACTAACAGTTCTGTCTAACATCAGTCCCAAGAAAGATGACTGCATCTCTAGTTTTGTACGATATTGACTTTTTATAGATACGACATTGTGAATAAAAATGAATCAGTTGTACTTTCGCTAAAGCTGCAAGCTGTAAATTGGTTTGTGTTTTGTATTATATAAGATGCGCCTGTTTCCCTTACTGCAGCAATATTATTATCACATAACCAACACGCGATTTAATTATAAACAACATTTGAAGAATGTTAAAAATTAAAGTTTCACAAAGTCCAACCTACATCTTAATTATTAAAACCCATAAACCAAAACAAGGTTACGAAACTTCTCTAAAAGTACACACTCAAAAAACATCACGCTCATTTTACACATTCAGATATAAACAGAATTACTACAAATTTTGTAGCAACACACATACATACAAACAGTAAATATTATTGTATGTACTACAATAATCTGCAATTTGTAACTAGCAATATGGTAACTCTTCAAGATCTAGCTGAAATAGTATTGATTTATAAATAAATAAATTATGACATACTTACCATAGAATTATTAAAAGCGATATACGCTGTAATATTTATTTTAAAACAATTTACTTGATTACTTTATTACGTTCCCATCATGGATATATCTTCGTTCATGAGTTAAACTACAATCTGGTAAATTTCACCAGTGGCATTTTAATTCTATGAATTAATGTACTAGCAGTACTACTACCTATAATTTTTTATACTCCATTGTAGACTTAAGCAAATAATGACTTATAAGTATAGAGAAACACAAGTTTAAAATAGGCATATATTTATAGAATAAATTTCTATATACATTTAATAACTCTATTTATTATTTTAAATCACAAACACATTACAAAACAGTATTCAAACACGCAATTACACATTTTCATTTGACAAATTCAACTGAATATTTATTTAAATTCTTCTCAACTCCATTTACTTCATTCAATCGTTACTTACACGAAAAATTGAGTGATGAATCTTTTATGAAATATAATGAAGAAATAATAAGATATTACTCTAGAAGTTTAGATTTAAAAACACTAGATACTGATTATATCAGTTGGGTATGTCAATAAACAGTATTATCCTCAGTTCATAGTTTACATGATTTAGGATTAAGATATTTTTAAGTAAGGTGTAACTTTATGGATTTGTTAAGTAATGTGATCCATACTTTTACATTATATGAACTAATAAAAAATACTCAGATAGTAAATAAATAACGATTGAATAATAAGAAATCTGAAAATATTACTTGAATGTGCTAGTTAAAATGTAGTTGTAGTGTTTTTATATTTGATACTTTATAGTATGTAAGTTTGTATTTATGCATTTGTTATATGTATTTTAATTTTATTGTGCACCCCATATATACATTTTAATTAGTACATAAATATCTCTGTAGATGTATGAATGGGATTATTACCGAATTAGATTTCGTGGTGTGAATAGTTGTTTGCTATTTTTTGTAGTTAATATATATATGGTGTTTTCTCATTCTTTGGTGATGGGTGTCCCCAAAGATTGTAAACGTGCAATTTTTTTCTAATGTTCTTTGTCAGGATGGTTGTTTCATAATTTTTTTATAGAATTTGTCTAGTGCACCTAATTATTTCGGGTATGTGGTGGTATTGGTATAAGAAAAGAACAATTTCCTTGATTCACTGTATTCAACATTCAACTCAGTGTTCATTTTATAATTTTAAACATAAAATTCGCATACAGCATGACATATTACAGTAGAAATTCATTTGTCTACTGAGTAAATGGGTAAGAAGTAATGGGATATAGTTGAAACCTCAAAACAGTTAATTGCTTGCATGTGTCAGTTAAATGTTCTCTGTGGTGATTTAATTGCACTTTGGAGAAATGTTAACTTTTCATTCATTCTACTTCATTTGTCATAGTCTGATTTAAGACAGTTTTTCTAAAGCACAACAAAATTTGCATAATTGTCATATATTTGCCACATTTAATAGTCTTTTTCATTAGTAGATTTGGTACTGTTCTAAGGAATTAATATTGCAACAATTAGCGGAAAGGTGTAGTGACTGCTGTCAATCCAAATTAAATCCTACTAGGTTATACTTATATGTTTAAAGAATTATCTTTTTTAGTGCTTTCTTTGTTCTATGTGTATGAAAATGAGGTTACCTTCTCTATTATAGCTGCAAAAGATAATTAATAAATTTCTTAAGATTTGTTTTCCAATGAAGTAGGGGTTTGAAATGCGTCAATAATTTTGAAAGTGGTTGTAATTAGTATTAACTGTTTTGAGGAAGACACATTCTTTATGAGAATGGCAAGGAATGTTAAGATGTGAGGTCGGAGTAGCAAACGACTGTTCCACGGTTTGTGGGTAGGAGAGGGAGTAGAGTAGGGCCAGGGCAAGGCAGAGGACTGAGGTTGGCGCGGGTGTGTTGCGCAGACTCGGCGACGTCGGAGGAGGGACGCGTGGGGGGCGCGGGGGAGGCGCCGGCCGCCAGGCGCCGACGCAGGAGGAAGCAGTGCCGGGACATCTCGAGGCAAGTGCGATATGACTCTGGATGAGGGAATAGTATTGGGCCACATTCAACACGAAGACATCGACAATTTAACTAGTCCTAATATGAATATAAAATGGAATAAAAACTTTCTTTTTTACATTTGTCTTTATCATAAACACCTTTAGTGACCGTTTGTAAGTTTACTGTAGTATAGATAAAATACAAATACCGTTAAAACTGATAATGCATACCTTTATATAAAATATACATCAATAAATTCATTATGTATTTCGTTTTGATATTTAGAAATATCTATAAATTATATATATGCAGAAATAATTGATATGTTTTTAAATATTGTTAAAACAATGCATGACTTATACAGAATTTACATATACTTAATGTTTTGCATTAACGTCCTAATAGGTTTTCAACTTTCTTTATTTTAGAAGAATAAACTTTAAACATTTCTGAAGAATACTGATAGTGAGAAAGAAAATTTAGTGCTCACATTGTTGTTCTAGTAACATCATATAATTAACTTGACAAAAAATAATTAAATTAAAATACCCACCAACCAAGTTATGTAAGAACATTTCGTGCATATAAGTAATTTAATTCTGTAATACATATATCGACTATACGCACACACTGACACTCAACTGTGCACTTGCATGCATTGACTGCCACTCACTAGCACACACCATTCCCACACTCGAACTCGTACTACATAGTTTTGGTTGCATTAAAGGGCCACATTATCTACATTCTATATACACGCTCATGCATAAATAAAACATGCTATGTTAGAGTTGATACTCTGTTTAGTTAACCAATTCATTCTCTATGTAAATATGTTTAGGTTTTATCTGTTAATTCATTGATCTAAAATATATTTTGGTCTTATTCATTTATTTATATATAAAGAATGAAATAAAAATTATAGGTCCTTGAAAAACACTTTATTATTAATATTAGTGAATAACAAATGATTCAGAAGTGATAAATAAGAGCGATTACAACATGAATGCTGAAAATAGATTAAATTGAGTGATTTCACTTTGCTTTTGGTGCTTTATTTAGTGAATTAATTGGATAATGCGAAGTAGGTGGTCTTTGTTCTGCACACAATTTTACAACATGTTATTACTGTCTTAATGATCTCGTCACAGATTATCATGTTGGTCATGGGACTATATATTTCATTTTTTAGGAAAATGTCAAATATGTAGGTTTATTTATATACTGTATGCATGTTTTATAGCTTTTAATTTTTTATGTTGATGCTTATACATTATTTGGGTACATTTGATCATTGAAAGTGAATATAATTGAATATTTTTAAATAGTTCTTTGGAATTGGTTTTGTTATGCTGACTATTTTTTGCGAAGGTTTTGGTTACAAATTTATAATGTGATTGGTTGCTATTTTGTCTTAATTCTTAGGAAAGTAGTATGTAGACATTTGCAAATAAAGTGTGGTGTACCTTTGATGTAAGTTAGTATAGAATGTAATATTAAAGTCGATTTAGCATTTTAATTGTAGTGATATTGCATGTACATTTATGCTCACATGACGTAAGATTTTCAGATTTATTTACACGTTTCTCTATTTAACATGTTTGTGAATAAAATGGATTGGAGTGTGTGTCGAGGTGTTGCTATATATGTTTTACTGAGGTAGGGATTGTTGATGCGTGCAGGAGGCGGCGGCGGCGGGTGGAAGAACGGCGTGAGCGCCACCGCCGCGGCGGAGGCGGGGGCGGGTGCCGCGGGTGTGG
>MU159509.1:73347-145816 GCA_015888305.1 Antheraea pernyi | reverse complement strand
AACACTCGCCCGATATTATATATACCTAACGTTAACATAAACTATCATCGACTCGGCCGCCGCCCCCCTCCGGCCCCCGCACCGCGCGCCCCGCGACCCCTCGCGCCGCGCCGACAGAGTGCATCGACTAGACTTACTCGTATTATGCTTTTGTAAGAGATTCGTGATTTGTATTCCTGATTACTCGATAAATATGAAAAATTAAAGATGTGTACGTCGCTCCCGGACGATAGCAACCGGCTCACGGACGGCCGCCGGCGGCCCCGACCGGCCCCGGCCCGCCTCGACAACTTTATGGGAGATCGGACATAGCGCAGTACATACGTGTGTCGTACAGTACAGTACCGTACCGTACCCTGTACTCTGTACTCTGTGGTTATGTGATTTCCTATAAAATAAACGTTTCTGTACATATTTTCAATTGTATTTTTATTTTTTACAAATATTTTCGTTCCGACGAACGATCAACATTCTTACAATACACATCTATACAATTAATTGTAAAAACAGTACAACTAAAACTGTTACATGAATTATTATGTATTTAAAACTAGTAATACTATAAATTGGGAAGAATCTCATTCAAGGAAGGTTCCAGTACATTTAATCTGAGACTTAAAAATGATTGCACAAACACTAGGAATTATTTACAAGTGGACACTAAGTATCAGTCATTATGAGTAACTTACGATTAAGTGATATGCATTATTGCCGGGACATCTCGAGGCAAGTGTGTGATATGACTCTGGATGAGGGAATAGTATTGGGCCACATTCAACACGAAGACATCGACAATTTAACTAGTCCTAATATGAATATAAAATGGAATAAAAACTTTCTTTTTTACATTTGTCTTTATCATAAACACCTTTAGTGACTGTAAGTTTACTGTAGTATCGATAAAATACAAATACCGTTAAAACTGATAATGCAAAACCTTTATATGATATATACATCAATAAATTCATTATGTATTTCAGCTTGATATTTAGAATTATCTATAAATTATATATATGCAGAAATAATTGATATGTTTTTAAATATTGTTAAAACTATGCATGACTTATACAGAAATGTAAACATATACTTAATGTTTTGCATTAACGTCCTAATAGGTTTTCAACTTTCTTTATTTTAGAAGAATAAATTTTGCCGATATATTTAATAACAGCAACACATTTAATAGTGAATTTTTTTCCAAATTTTAATCACTTCTGAAGAATACTGATAGTGAGATTTATATCTCGTAAGAAGAAAATTTAATGCTCACATTGTTGTTCTAGTAACATTATATAATTAACTTGACAAAAAATAATTCAATTAAAATACCAACCAACCAAGTTATGTAAGAACATTTCGTGCATATAAGTAATTGAATTCTATAATACATATATCGACTTATATATCCTTATACAGCAAGTCTTTTACAAAATACTATTGGTTTTTATTGACTCTGATAAAGAATAGAGGTAACATCATATGTGAAAATTTTGTTACATAAAATAATTTCTATTCTTTGTTAATTCTATATCAAATAAATAGGTTATGTAGAACTGTATAAAAGTAAACGTACTTAGATCACTCATTAAAGAAGTACTGGTGATATATGCTTTATAAAATTTGATATTTTACTTTATTTCCTAGTCAATTACATAAATTATTATGAAAATCATCGCTTGTAACTTAGTGGAAATTCAGTAGAGGTAGACATTTTTTAATTTCTATTCCTTCTTATTTAAGCAAAAAGCAAAGAAAGGTATCTAGACCATGCAGCCAAGTCACACGTCATTTTATAATTATTACCAATTCTGGAGTAAGTGTCTTGTGATAATTTCAATGTTCTAACAAGATGGTGGCTTCCTTATTAGAACTTTCTATGGAGTTTTGTGGCATCTTCGTCACCTGTGCACAATAACCAAACTATATCACGTAAAACACCACCAATATTACAAAATATAGAGTCAAATAACACAAGATTATCAATTAAATATAAAATCCATTATTGCCACTAAAATCCCGCCAAAAACTCCACTTCTATAGACAATTCAAAAGTAAAATTTAATAATGGGATGATAAATGCCATTCATTTTTATTATTATCTGTCTTATTCTTTCCCGCTCATTTCCTTATATTTATATGTGTTACTTTTTATCTTTTGTTAAATATTTATTTACGTCCTTTATGAGTTAAAAACGTTTCGTTGTAAAAAAAATAACAGAAAGCTTATTTTTCTTTTATGAGCAATTGTATAATTGTAGTGATATTGCATGTACATTTATGCTCACATGACGTAAGATTTTCAGATTTATTTACACGTTTCTCTATTTAACATGTTTGTGAATAAAATGGATTGGAGTGTGTGTCGAGGTGTTGCTATATATGTTTTACTGAGGTAGGGATTGTTGATGCGTGCAGGAGGCGGCGGCGGCGGGTGGAAGAACGGCGTGAGCGCCACCGCCGCGCCCGCGAGCCCCGACTTGACTGCCGCGAACACTCGCCCGATATTATATATACCTAACGTTAACATAAACTATCATCGTGTATCGACTCGGCCGCCGCCCCCCTCCGGCCCCCGCACCGCGCGCCCCGCGACCCCTCGCGCCGCGCCGACAGAGTGCATCGACTAGACTTACTCGTATTATGCTTTTGTAAGAGATTCGTGATTTGTATTCCTGATTACTCGATAAATATGAAAAATTAAAGATGTGTACGTCGCTCCCGGACGATAGCAACCGGCTCACGGACGGCCGCCGGCGGCCCCGACCGGCCCCGGCCCGCCTCGACAACTTTATGGGAGATCGGACATAGCGCAGTACATACGTGTGTCGTACAGTACAGTACCGTACCGTACTCTGTACTCTGTGGTTATGTGATTTCCTATAAAATAAACGTTTCTGTACATATTTTCAATTGTATTTTTATTTTTTACAAATATTTTCGTTCCGACGAACGATCAACATTCTTACAATACACATCTATACAATTAATTGTAAAAATAGTACAACTAAAACTGTTACATGAATTATTATGTATTTAAAACTAGTAATACTATAAATTGGGAAGAATCTCATTCAAGGAAGGTTCCAGTACATTTAATCTGAGACTTAAAAATGATTGCACAAACACTAGGAATTATTTACAAGTGGACACTACGTATCAGTCATTATGAGTAACTTACGATTAAGTGATATGCATTATTGCCGGGACATCTCGAGGCAAGTGCGATATGACTCTGGATGAGGGAATAGTATTGGGCCACATTCAACACGAAGACATCGACAATTTAACTAGTCCTAATATGAATATAAAATGGAATAAAAACTTTCTTTTTTACATTTGTCTTTATCATAAACACCTTTAGTGACCGTTTGTAAGTTTACTGTAGTATAGATAAAATACAAATACCGTTAAAACTGATAATGCATACCTTTATATAAAATATACATCAATAAATTCATTATGTATTTCGTTTTGATATTTAGAAATATCTATAAATTATATATATGCAGAAATAATTGATATGTTTTTAAATATTGTTAAAACAATGCATGACTTATACAGAATTTACATATACTTAATGTTTTGCATTAACGTCCTAATAGGTTTTCAACTTTCTTTATTTTAGAAGAATAAACTTTAAACATTTCTGAAGAATACTGATAGTGAGAAAGAAAATTTAGTGCTCACATTGTTGTTCTAGTAACATCATATAATTAACTTGACAAAAAATAATTAAATTAAAATACCAACCAACCAAGTTATGTAAGAACATTTCGTGCATATAAGTAATTTAATTCTGTAATACATATATCGACTTATATATCCTTATACAGCAAGTCTTTTACAAAATTCTATAGGTTTTTATTGACTCTGATAAAGAATAGAGGTAACATCATGATATGTGAAAATTTTGTTACATAAAATAATTTCTATTCTTGTTAATTCTATATCAAATAAATAGGTTATGTAGAACTGTATAAAAGTAGACGTACTTAGATCACCCATTAAAGAAGTACTGGTGATATATACTTTATGAAATTTGATATTTTTCTTTATTTCCTAGTCAATTACATAAATTATTATGAAAATCATCGCTTGTAACTTAGTGGAAATTCAGTAGAGGTAGACATTTTTTAATTTCTATTCCTTCTTATTTAAGCAAAAAGCAAAGAAAGGTATCTAGACCATGCAGCCAAGTCACACGTCATTTTATAATTATTACCAATTCTGGAGTAAGTGTCTTGTGATAATTTCAATGTTCTAACGAGATGGTGGCTTCCTTATTAGAACTTTCTATGGAGTTTTGTGGCATCTTCGTCACCTGTGCACAATAACCAAACTATATCACGTAAAACACCACCAATATTACAAAATATAGAGTCAAATAACACAAGATTATCAATTAAATATAAAATCCATTATTGCCACTAAAATCCCGCCAAAAACTCCACTTCTATAGACAATTCAAAAGTAAAATTTAATAATGGGATGATAAATGCCATTCATTTTTATTATTATCTGTCTTATTCTTTCCCGCTCATTTCCTTATATTTATATGTGTTACTTTTTATCTTTTGTTAAATATTTATTTACGTCCTTTATGAGTTAAAAACGTTTCGTTGTAAAAAAAATAACAGAAAGCTTATTTTTCTTTTATGAGCACATTAGTGACTTCATGATTTCATTATTGCGTTAATCTTATTTTCTTTTATATTGTTTTTTTTCAAGTCTACACAAAAAAATAAGGATACATATACAATTAACGATGCAACTTTTTGTAAAAAATTCGTGAATTTCTTCATAGTCTGCATCTGAATATAATAGGTATGTAGACACTGATTTATATATATAATTAATTTTTAGTAATAATATGCCTCATAACTAAATTTATTGCGACCATAGTTAAAACTTCGTGGCGATACATGTAGGTATGGGGATAGCATTAGAAATGTATATAACATATGAAATTATAAATGTCAGAACGGAGCATTTTGAATCTATGACGTCATATGCTATGGTGTGCGTTTTTATCTTTACGTGTTTATTTTCGTTCAGTTCTACAACTGAACTTGAAGAAATTAAATATCACGTTTAGTATGCTTGTCCATTGTCAAAAAGAGGTATTTTCAGTATAAATTAATTAATATGTAACAGGTTTTTGAAATATTTATTCGAATGTGTACCTACTGATTGAGTCACAATTTATAAAAAAGGGTTGCAAGTATTTTATCGATAAACGATTTATTATCCCGCGATCTGTAGTAACGGAGAAGATCTTATCATACGAACAGAGTGAAAACGCGAATGTGAGGCTGACGATTCAGACGAATGTTCCCAGTTTAGTAGGTCTCTCCCCGGCAATAATGAGGTGGTGGCATTATAGTAGTCGATGACGGTCCTCATGGCACGTGTCCAGTTCGCTGTCGTCAGAGTCCGAGTGCGAGCAGTATGAGGAGTCGCTCCAATGCTGGAACTCCTCTTTGTGGTGCTCCAGCGCCATCAGAGACGGGAATAGACTGTCGCATGCACTGCACCTGAGAAGCGAATTTTGAACCTTTATATATATGTATTATAATTCTTCTGTCCGTTTGTATGTGACTGAACTCCTCTTAAACAGCTGGACTAATTTCGATGGAATTTTTAGTGCGTTCAGGAAGATTCAAAAACAGTTTAGATGCATAATTGGACCCGGTAGGTGTCACTGCGGTTGACTTTTAGGATTTTTTTTATTATTAAGGCAGGACATCGTCTGCCGGGCGCGCTAGTATCTTCAGTTCATATTATAAAACAAAGTCCTCTGCCACGTCTGTTCCCGATAAACTCAAAAACTACTGAACGTATTTTTAATGTGGTTTTCACCAGTTAATAAAGTGATTCATGAGGATGGTTTAGATATATAAGTTGTCAAGAATTTTTTCTATTATCCAGGCGGGATAACGTCTGCCGGCCGCGCTAGTTATATAATAAAACCGTAAATACGCCTGTTAGAGATCTTATAACTTTTGGACAATTTGGTACATTGAAATTATCATATTCACACGATGTACATTTGTCATATGATACTCCATAGTCATGCTAGGATAGCAACATTGAAATTATCATATTCACACGATGTACATTTGTCATATGATACTCCATAGTCATACTAGGATAGCAAATCCAAACATTATTTTAATTTATTGATCAAAATTACTCGTACTTATATTCAATATGAAAAGGAAATCAGAAATTGTGAACTTGAAAGGTGCCGTTATGGTAGAATTATTAACTACCAAAAAGGCAGATCAATATCTGTTGAATCATAGCCTAGCCAAGCCTAGACTAGCGATGTTTCCACTGCCAGAATATTCAAATGACTGGCTCAAACTACTTCGAGTATTAAAATAATTTTGTGTTTGGTGCACCCTGGACACGTCCGTAAGTGCACTAGGCGAGAGATTTTCAACTTGAGAAAAAATCCCTGGCTACATACTATGATATCATAACGTTTTTCTTCACGAAAAGGTGTAGGGACATAAGCCTATGTCGATCGACGTGCTGTCCATTAGTTTTATCATTTATCTCCAAAACAAATGATAATAATTGCAGAATTGAAGGTCATTTCTTATGTTAGTTTTAGGTTATATTGCTGAACTAAAAATACTTACATTAAGTACTGTACTAGAAGTATTTATATGTAAATGGTTCCGGTAATTAAACATGAGTTACGCTCCTTAATTAGGCCAAAGATGCTATAATAGAACTCTCCAAAGAAGCTAATGACACTGACCCATAGATGTTCACGTGACATACTTAAAACTATGTTATTTGTTAAATAAACAAACCCGAAATGTCGTTTCTTCTGTTGATGATCGCCGAGCTGACGACGCGTTGAGAATGATCGGTCGCACACGTTGCATGTCAGTGCTTCATCTGAAAAGAACAAAAAATAAATAAATTAAGGATCTTTCACACCCTACGACGAGTTTACGTGGATTTTAATATAATTGTACTTCATACAATTATTGCAGCAGTATTTTATAGTAAGGTGATAAAGCCTCGGCATTTCCTACTTGAATTTGAGGCACAACATACTTAGTTTTACTATAATCTCTTTGCTTAATAAACTCTACTCCTTTAATATATCAGTAGAAGCAACTTTCGTTTATGGTGTTTCCATGCGTGTATTGTACCCACAATAGTGAGTATATTCTTGTTTTTTATAATCACGTTTACATTTTGACTATCATAGTCAGCTGAAAGTTTGTGAAGATGCAAGAAGAAATATGCATCACTACTAGATAAATACTTCATACAATCTCTGGAGTTTAAAGGTAAGGAAAATCATCTCTGTATTTGAAAAAGTGTCCGTCGAAATGCGTTAAATTAGGGTGGTGCCACAGTAACAACAGGGTTTATTATTGATCAATTATTTCAACAAGTTTTATAAAAGTAAACACTCATAAACCACTATAGGTATTATTTAAAGTTCACAAAAATTCCATCACTCCCACCTTTTCTTACAGCAGTTATTTTAGGTTATATTTATAACATTATTTCAGACTATCCATAACCTCTCCCTACGCTAGCGTCATTTCGGATGGTCTTGGATCTATTATTTAACTTTCACATGCTCCCCATACGAGATATTTCTCCTTACCTCTTACCCTCCATAATACAATAGAACATATAGAACGCACGCACCAGCTCTCTTCACTACGTTACCATATTTATTTGACAGTGAAGATATTTATCATTAGACTACCAAGTACTAATTCACTTGCTGATCGTCTGACATAGTAGTCATTAGGTTAAACAAACCCTTAAAAAGCCACTTTTGATACTCTAGACGTATTTTAGGACAAGAAAAGGAATAAATAAAAGGTCGATATCTATTTCTTTTATATTTTATTTACAAGTTCTTATAAAAATACATAATTAATCAATTCAAGTTATATAAATTACGACCCTAATTTATCCGATCCACAATACACCAACTGGCAAGAAGGTATAAGAAAAAAATTATAAAATATACCTACGATAATAATATTGCGACACTTTTTAATAAAATGAAAAGTAAACTATTCCCATTAAATTAAGATTATCAATTCAAATAAACTCATCAAACTTTAATGCTTCAAAGAAATGCCTTCTCTGGTATGTTAATAAATTCAAAAAACTTATCAATCAGTAACGCTTCATTCAAACGTCGCTATATAGCATATTTATAAATTCTGATAAAATTTTCAATCAATCCGCCTCGAGATTCACGGGTATCGGCCCTTTATTAGTGTAATTGCGTGCGATTACATTTATAATTAATTGTTCATTTACGAAAATTTAGTTTAACTGTACTTTGCAGGTATACACGGCGTTATGTTAATTATAATTTGATATTATTTTCACAACAAAGCCTAGTAGTTTTTACATCTGCCCTGTTAGGTCATCATTTCGAGGTCTTGTCCTTTTCGTGACTTTATTAAATTCTATAATTTTAATTTTTTGCGAATTTAAATATTCACTTGTTAGTTTTAAGTATATATTTGGAATATTTTTCTATTCAATATTAACAATGAAGACGCATTGTTAGAGCATACTCTTTCTTTAATATTTCGATTCCTAGTGAGTTAGAATCGTCTTGTGCTTGCCTGATAAAAGTCGAATACTCTAAAAGCAATTGAAATCGTTCGATAATTTCTTTAAAATTAAATTAAGATTATCAATTCAAATAAACTCATCAAACTTTAATGCTTCAAAGAAATGCCTTCTCTGGTATGTTAATAAATTCAAAAAACTTATCAATCAGTAACGCTTCGTTCAAACGTCGCTATATAGCATATTTATAAATTCTGATAAAATTTTCAATCAATCCGCCTCGAGATTCACGGGTATCGGCCCTTTATTAGTGTATTTGCGTGCAATTACATTTATAATTAATTGTTCATTTACGAAAATTTAGTTTAACTGTACTTTGCAGGTATACACGGCGTTATGTTAATTATAATTTGATATTATTTTCACAACAAAGACTAGTAGTTTTTACATCTGCCCTGTTAATATAGGTCATCATTTCGAGGTCTTGTCCTTTTGGTGACTTTATTAAGTTCTATTCTTGTTATTTTTTGCGAATTTCAATATTCACTTGTTAGTTTTAAGTAGATATTTGGAATATTTTTCTGTTAAATATTAACAATGAAGACGCATTGTTAGAGCATACTCTTTCTTTAATATTTCGATTCCTAGTGAGTTAGAATCGTCTTGTGCTTGCCTGATAAAAGTCGAATACTCTAAAAGCCATTGAAATCGTTCGATAATTTCTTTAAAAATTAGTGCAATTTTTTTAATACAACGTTAGCGTACAATTAGCAATAATTAACATAAATAAAATTCACGAATGATTTGCTAACAACTCGTCGACCCACTGAACTATTCATGCTATTGAATGAATCATTCATCAAAATAAAAATACCTATTTTACAAGTACACCATTATATAATTTGCATATCAAGTATTTACTATCTATTACCAATGATACTAAAACACCGATATGTAAAATGTGTAAAAAAGTATATGTTTTAAAATAGTTAAAAGTGCGCAGGTTGGTGCATGTAAAAGAAGTAAAATTTCTGTAAATAGCATCTAATTATTTGTGCACTTTACATAAATTAACAGAAACCATAAATACAAATCAACAATCAAATGAACACAAATTTAGTAGTGATGCTACGCCCATGACATCATTCTCTTTAGCGGACACATGGGCATTCACCTTGTGGACTTTTTATCTCTTATCGTTCCCTTGTGTTCAACTATTTGTTCTGATCAAGAACCTATTTCTTCTCGTTTTGCTCGCAAAAGTTTCGTCGGACAATGTTGCATATAAAACGTTAAAATTCGAATTTAGAACTTTCTTCTTATCGCCACCAAAGAGGTTTCATTTCGAAAAAAAAATTTTTTTTAATGTAAAATTTCATAATACAATTCTGTTTGGTTTTGGACTGTGAAATTATGTATTTTCTTATGCATATATTGAACACAGAAGGATGGTTAAGTCTTTCTTGTATTCTGATTAAAATAAAACATTGAACACACTAATATATACAAATATTATCCAAATACTAATTAAGCTGTTGATTGATTAAATCAAAGTATTATTATTACATCTGTATTACAAATTTATTTAAAAAAAATATTATTACTCTCATTGTAAAGTCGACAATAATTTCGCATTGTATATTATCATCTTCTGGAGATTAGTTTTGAATGAATTGGTGGCCTCCTAGTTAGAACTTTTTAGAGTTCTTTGTTGCATGTAGTTTAATCCACAAATGCAACAATATTATACAGAGTAAAAATACATTACAAACTAAGATCCACGAAAGAGTTCAACACAAATGATTATAAATTATGTTTAAGTCTGTTATTACATCTTTTATACTTTTAACAAGCCACTAAAAGTAAATTAAAAAAATGTATAATATGCTATAATCAATCAGTAACGCTTCATTCAAACGTCGCTATATAGCATATTTATAAATTCTGATAAAATTTTCAATCAATCCGCCTCGAGATTCACGGGTATCGGCCCTTTATTAGTGTAATTGCGTGCGATTACATTTATAATTAATTGTTCATTTACGAAAATTTAGTTTAACTGTACTTTGCAGGTATACACGGCGTTATGTTAATTATAATTTGATATTATTTTCACAACAAAGCCTAGTAGTTTTTACATCTGCCCTGTTAGGTCATCATTTCGAGGTCTTGTCCTTTTCGTGACTTTATTAAATTCTATAATTTTAATTTTTTGCGAATTTAAATATTCACTTGTTAGTTTTAAGTATATATTTGGAATATTTTTCTATTCAATATTAACAATGAAGACGCATTGTTAGAGCATACTCTTTCTTTAATATTTCGATTCCTAGTGAGTTAGAATCGTCTTGTGCTTGCCTGATAAAAGTCGAATACTCTAAAAGCAATTGAAATCGTTCGATAATTTCTTTAAAATTAAATTAAGATTATCAATTCAAATAAACTCATCAAACTTTAATGCTTCAAAGAAATGCCTTCTCTGGTATGTTAATAAATTCAAAAAACTTATCAATCAGTAACGCTTCATTCAAACGTCGCTATATAGCATATTTATAAATTCTGATAAAATTTTCAATCAATCCGCCTCGAGATTCACGGGTATCGGCCCTTTATTAGTGTAATTGCGTGCGATTACATTTATAATTAATTGTTCATTTACGAAAATTTAGTTTAACTGTACTTTGCAGGTATACACGGCGTTATGTTAATTATAATTTGATATTATTTTCACAACAAAGCCTAGTAGTTTTTACATCTGCCCTGTTAGGTCATCATTTCGAGGTCTTGTCCTTTTCGTGACTTTATTAAATTCTATAATTTTAATTTTTTGCGAATTTAAATATTCACTTGTTAGTTTTAAGTATATATTTGGAATATTTTTCTATTCAATATTAACAATGAAGACGCATTGTTAGAGCATACTCTTTCTTTAATATTTCGATTCCTAGTGAGTTAGAATCGTCTTGTGCTTGCCTGATAACAAGCCACTAAAAGTAAATTAAAAAAATGTATAATATGCTATAATGCTAATTTTCCAATCATTTCACAAACTTATAAATATATATAAATATTTCGCCCTTTCATATTCAGTATCATAAATTTAGCATGTATAAAAGATATGTACATTCTCTTGCTTGGATTATTATAGCGATTACAGGACACTGGCAGATATGTGAAATAAAACCATGGATGCCATATAAAAAAAAAAGTTAATGTATACTATTTATATAACAATCCCAGAAGTTATGTATTGTTAAATTTAGTGTCATTTAAATAGATCAAGAAGAATTTTTATGACTTTAAAAAAAAACCTTACATTAACCATACTGAATTCCAAATTATATTAATGTTAAAATGAATAGTAAGCCTAAGGAATTAGCCTTGCGTTATATTGGTAGAGTATTCGAAACTGAAGATTTAAACATGCTACCAAACAACCTCATGCCTGATGATCCTCCGGGTATTGATCCCATCATCATCCAAAACAGAGCCATGACTTGAAGCACTGCACATACAATAGTCCACGGTGTACTCTGTAGATGTAATGCACAGTACAAAGTTGCTATTAATGTTATTCCATAAATAGATGTAGTCAGTGCCCTTTCCTTCGAAAACATTGACTTGAGGTGTGACCAAGGACCGTACAGAAAGCTGAAACTGTTTAAAAGGGGTTATTTTAATCATAAAAAAAGCTATATAAAAGCCTAATCCTTAAAACTTTAGAGAGTTTGTTTATACTAGCTTCAGATGTGCATTGAAAAAAGTGTAATAATTATTTTTCCTGCAGAAAAATTTAGTATTTATTCCTTAAATAATTTACTCCAAAGTTCTTTATTCAATTATAGATATACACGGAAAGAGCTAATGTATCAACTTTCACTTAAGTTCAAAAGCAAAATGTTTTTACATATTGAACAATGCTGGTTGAAAATCCTGTAATAAGCCATAGCTTTCAGTGATGGAAAACGTTGTAATGAAACTATAATATTGTGGAAGGGTATTTTTTAAGCTTGTTTGATTAACTACCTCTCGCAAGATGAAAATCTGTCATTATATTATATTGTAGGTGTATCCTGATGGTTACATATGAGGATTAATGTTCCTTTAATTAACGTATCACTGTCATAGACCACATTGTTATTCAATTTTACACTTGATGACGTAACGATGAAAGAATAATTTTGGGGTGTAAGGGGTGTCGAATAACATCGAAGACTTGAGACATCCAAGCCAACCTCACCTGCACGTGGTGCACCCAGCTGAATAACGAACGAGGCAATGGCGAAAGCGGGGTGGTAGGGTTTTACAGCCTGACTGGCTCGCAACCACCATGTATATGGCGAAAAAGCCCGTCATAGTGATTCGCTTTTGCGGGTTGCGTTTCGGGATCAGCCTGTGCATGTCCAGCTTTTCGCAGGCCGGCATAACAGCGGCGACCGGCGATGGATACTGTATCACTCGGTGTTTGCCATTGTTTTTGAATTGTACTGTGCTTACCATCAGGCACAGTGCAGTCATTTTGCCGTGAAAAACCTATGAACGTTTTTGTTTTAATAATTACATTTTCACTTTCAAATTGAAACCTATTATCTGTAATGATAAAAAGCATGTACGGCCTACACATTTTCTCACTAACTAATTACATTAGTTATCATGTACTAATTCAGTGATAATTATAATTGTTGTTTTTAGACAAAAAAAAATTGATTTATTAACAAATGCTTATATTTTAAGGTTTTTCATTATACATTATATATAATTTGTATACGACACTAAAGCAATTAGTGGTAGTGTAGTCAAAACCTATGTCATTGTATGAGTGTTTGAATTTTAGAGTATTTGAGTAAAAAAAAATGAAAGTAGCTAATGTTGCACGTACTTAAGAAATTTATCAATATTTGCCTTGTTAACTATTATGCTTCAATATAAAATCTGTCACTAAGCCTGTATTACAGTATTCTGAATGTTGTGACATGAATCTAATCTTCTTTCTAGGCCTATGGTTGTAGTTAATTACATTGTAGCATACTATCATTATTGGAAATGATAAAATGCTATCTTACAGTGCAATTAAAAATATTGGCCAGTTATTATATAAATCTTACCTTACTTCCTTCGTTCCTACCTTCTTACCTTAGTATGAAGAACAAACTTCCTAAAGTGAAGAGTAAAGCAAATTTTCTTGCTTGTAACAACAAAACTGGAATATACAGGAATGAGAGAATGAAACAAAGTATTCCAAAGAACAGGCATATCCCAAAACCAAGGAACCTCTGAGTTCGTGTCTGAAATGTAATAAAGAAATATGATATACTAATTTACAAAAACAAAAGTATATATCATCTGTGGTTTTAATCACTATCTAGTATAATAATGAATGTAAATAATTTTCCCTTGTTTATTATAACATTAAAATTAATTAATCTGTATTATAACTTCATTCTCACTAAATGTAATGTAAGATCTAATAACAATATAATTGAATTTCCATCACTCAGAGAATATAGCTTTCTACAAGTTAAAGAGTTTCCAGAATCAGATCAGTAGTTAGATAAACATACCTTACCCCTTCATAACAGTACATATGGTTATATATTAAAGTGTTTGAATGAGAAGTAAAAATGAATAACAAAAAGGGGCTGCATTAGAAATTTATATAGTGAAATAAGGGTTGAGCAGGGCGGGGGAGGGCGCTGACTAACCCTCTATACCACTGCCCCTTCACAGAAAATCATAGTTACTGTTACAGCCTGACTGGGTCGCAACCACCATGTATATGGCGAAAAAGCCCGTCATAGTGATTCGCTTTTGCGGGTCGCGTTTCGGGATCAGCCTGTGCATATCCAGCTTTTCGCAGGCCGGCATGACAGCGGCGACCGGCGATGGATACTGTATCACTCGGTGTATTTGCCATTGTTTTTGGATTGTACTGTGCTTACCATCAGGCACAGTGCAGTCATTTTGCCGTGGTACTATAAAAAAAATAAAAAATAAAATAAAAACCTATGAAGTTTTTTGTTTTAATAATTAGTTTCAAATTGAAACCTCTTATCTGTAGTGATAAAAAGCATTTACGGCCTACACATTTTCTCACTAACTAATTACATTAGTTATCATGAACTAATTCAGTGATAATTATAGTTGTTGTTTTTAGACAAAAAAAAAATTGATTTATTAACAAATGCTTATATTTTAAGGTTTGTTCATTATAAATTATATATCATTTGTATACAACACTAAAGCGATCAGTGGTAGTGTAATCAAAACCTATGTCATTGTATGCGTGATTCTAGAGCATTTGAGTTAAAAATTTATCAATATTTGCCTTGCTAACTATTATGCTTCAATATAAAATCTGTCACTAAGGCTGTAATACAGTATTCTGAATGTTGTGACATGAATCTAATCTTCTTTCTAGGCCTGTCTTCGTAGTTAATTACATTGTAGCATACTATCATTATTGGAAATGATAAAATGCTATCTTACAGTGCAATTAAATATATTGGCCAGTTATTATATAAATCATTCTTACCTTAGTATGAAGAACAAACTTCCTAAAGTGAAGAGTAAAGCAAATTTTCTTGCTTGTAACAACAAAACTGGAATATACAGGAATGAGAGAATGAAACAAAGTATTCCAAAGAACAGGCATATCCCAAAACCAAGGAACCTCTGAGTTCGTGTCTGAAATGTAAAAAAGAACTATGATATACTAATTTACAAAAGCAAAAGTATATATCATCTGTGGTTTTAATCACTATCTATTATAATAATGAATGTAAGTAATTTTCCCTTGTTTATTATAACATTAAAATTAATTAATCTGTATTATACCTTCATTCACACTAAATGTAATGTAAGATCTAATAACAATATAATTGAATTTCCATCACTCAGAGAATATAGCTTTCTACAAGTTAAAGAGTTTCCAGAATCAGATCAGTAGTTAGATAAACATACCTTACCCCTTCATAACAGTACATATGGTTATATATTAAAGTGTTTGAATGAGAAGTAAAAATGAATAACAAAAAGGGGCTGCATTAGAAATTTATATAGTGAAATAAGGGTTGAGCAGGGCGGGGGAGGGCGCTGACTAACCCTCTATACCACTGCCCCTTCACAGAAAATCATAGTTACTGAGATATTCATGATCAAAGTTTTGATTATGTCACCTTCGAAAAATAATTGGTCATTTAACATTGTTTGTTGTAAAAATAATTTATATCTGATTTTTGTTTTTTTTTTTTTTTAAATAGTGAACATTTATAAAATAACAATAAATATGTATAATACAACAAAATTATAGTATTATACACCTGAAAAATGCGCTACTCAGACGGAAAAATCACATTCCATTACATGTAACTTATAAATAAACTACTATGCATCTCTGAGGGGTCAGGGGGTGTCTTTTGAAAGGAGTAACCAACCCCTAAAAAGAAACCTTAACAACCCCATATTTGTGATGTGAATTTCTAATGCCAACCTACCCCAAATTCGTGATGCGAAATTTCTAATACCAAGCCATTGATGGCTAAAGACTGGCTACAGGGACACACTGATAAACTATTGATTAAAGATTTCATGATGAGGTTGGTAAAAAAGCCAGATAATCCTTCGAAAAGTCACGACGACTATAAAAATCCAGTAAATTGATCACGTAATATTAATTTCCTATCTGATTAAATGCAAGACTATTATTATGAAGTAGGTCGTCTTTGTTTGTGTCACGTATAGTAACAAAATAAAGAATTTGTAACGATACTTACCAACGTGAAGTACTCCTTCTGGACATTCTCAAACCAACTCTCACTGGTACTACTTGATGGCGTCTCTTCACTACTTCTCGACATAAAACTTGGAGTCGAAAATGGTAAACTAAATTTGTAACTTTTTCGGCTCTCATTTTGTAACAAGTATTGATCCAGATCAGACTTCAAGTTGGCCATTTTAATTGTCACTCACTTTGTTCGCGTTTAAAGTGTGGCAATGAGTAATCCCCGCGTAATTAATTCGTGTAAAAACATACAAGAGGTAGTGATGACGATCCCTTGTGATGTTTTAAAAACATTATGTCACTTTTGTCATAATGACTTTGACATTCGACGTCATCTTTACATAGACAACTCTTCATTTTTTATGCAAGGAAGGAACTTTTTAAACCTGGATTTTGTACTAGTAATTTAAAATCAGTTTATAAATTCAGTCTTCAGTCAGAAATAGTTGACGTAAGCGAAAAATAGTCCTAAGCGTATTTTGAAGTTCGGCGAAGCTGTTAAGGCCTTGCAAGGCCAATAACGTAGTCAGTTCGAGAAAAAAAAGTCCGAAGCGTGAAGGAGAAAGCGCTTCAAGAACCCTGTTTCTCTTTCTAAAGTGTTGCTAGTACAATAATTGAAGAAACTTAGTAAGAATGGTAGAAATATAACGCAGATATTTTCCGAAATAAATAAACATTTTTCTTATTTCTCAGATTCTTTTTCTTGCAAAACTTTAACATAACATAAATCAAATTTTCGAAAGTATTAATTTCGTGGTGACAAATTACAAATAACGTTTAAGTATCGTTTTTGTCAGATTTTTAAATTATCTTCTGAGAAAATTAAACAAATAATTGTTTTTTCTGTACTGTCGATTGCATATTCCTCAGATACTTGATTTAAATTTTCGTTGTATTCCTTGCTTTTTCTGACGGTTACTGTCTGACATATTATTTTTGTTTTTATAGGTATAAAAGTATAACTGTTTGTTATAAGATATTTTCGAATGAAAGAAACATACTCTTCTGTCCAAACGATATCACTCGGACCGTGCACATGCCATCCGTGAACATTCCAGATTGGGTAAATGTTTCTTGAATACAAGTTTCCAGTTATAGTAAAGATCGCTCAATGGTATTACCATGCAAATACAAGTCGATATTTCGTTTTAACTAGACAATACAATTAGTTACAAAATAATTATTCATGTAATTTGATTAAAGAAGATATGATAACCGTTAATAGTGTATATTTATTAAAAAAGTAGTAAAAACATACCATAGTCTGTGTCATCGCTAAAGTCATCATGTTGATGTCGTCGAACGTTGTTGTTGTACCGATCATGCGCACAAGGTGGGCAGACACCTCGGGTATCACGTTCATCCAAATCAGTGCTGCTCGCATCTGATTCTACTGCTGCCTCTTCGATATGAATATCATCTGTCTGTCTGTTGTCGAGTTTTTCATTTGACGACAGTTGATTGTAATCTTTTCTAGGTGGACGTGACTCTGCAAATAAAATAAACGGAATATATTATATGTTGTCTAATTACACATACACATTAAGACATACTTTCCAGATAAGAAGAGGCGATAGGGTATGGATCAATATGTGAACGATGGTGACGTCTGGAAATGACGCTCCTCGCGTCATTGCACGTCCTTGCACGTTTAATGATATCACCAGTTCATTCACTAAAACGTTTGTAATAATAATTAATTTTAAATATATGTTTTTTTTTTATATAGTAGCACGGCAAAATGACTGCACTGTGCCTGATGGTAAGCGCAGTACAATCCAGAAACAATGGCGACCACCGAGTGACACATCCATCGCCGGTCACCGCTGTCATGCCGGCCTGCAAAAAGCTGGACAGACACAGGCTGATCCTGAAACGCCACCCGCAAAAGCGAATCACTATGACGGGCGTCTTCGCTATATACATGGTGGTTGCGACCCAGTCAGGCTGTAAAACCCTACCACTGCGCTTTCACCATTGCCTCGTTCGTTATTCAGCATGATGCACCACGTGCAGGTGAGGTTGGCTTGGATGTCTCAAGTCTTAAATGTTATTTGACACCCCTTACACCCCAATGTGTGTTCAAAAGATAAACCCGATGGAGTTTTTTGTCGGTTCTTCTTGATGACTAGGTTGTAGTAGTTTTAACGTTCATAAGCGTTCTCTTAAAACCTAAGTATTTTTTATTTTGAAATCAAATCAATTCTCTTTGCAGCGTTTCATTTTAATGAATATCTTATTACGCGCAACAAGAAAAAATGTTTGCTTAAATATTCTTACGTAGCTTCTGCGGCTTGAACAATAAATATCGAAGTGACAACAAATGGATCTGAACTGTTTTAAATAATTATTACGCCAAATTAGTACATCGCACCTGTGCGAGGCCGCGGTGGGTCGCAAGTGTCGTATAAATAAACTCCAATCTCATTAGACTGTATGTTAAATAATAAATGAAGATAAAATATAGAAAACCGTTTTGTAGATTAAAAAAAAATAGCAAATGTTCAAAGTTATATAAAACAAGATTGAAAATTATTAACTATTAAAGTAATAACTTTGAACAAATTTCGCCTTTAATATCTAGCGCACTGAAAATAAATATTTTAACAAGCTTTAGTAAAGTATCTTGTAGTTAAACTTTAGGTAAATATTATCTTACTACTCACTTAAATTTACAAATAGCATCAGAGACAAAAAAGTTAAAGAGAAATAGGTTATCATGGTAAGGGCGTATATCACGAGGAAATATTAAAGCCATGTAACTAGAAAGGTTTAAATTATGAAGGGGCATGAATGTAGGAGTAGATAAAGGACGAAAAAAATTGGTTGAATTGCGTAAAAAATTGTGTATTTTTTTTTTCGAACTGACTACTCTTTTGCCTGACACAGTTCACCGTTCACAGTTTCACCGGACTATAAATATGTAATATATAAATATGATATGTGTATAAAAGGTGTGAACACCTTGTCTATCATGTACATCTCAACATGATATCTGAAAGGGGAGAGTGCAAGAGGAAGACATGTCGTGCTGGCATTACTTAAGTGGGATAAGGGTAAGAAAATGAAGATGACTTAGTACCTGACATTGGATTTGGCACGTCGGGGAGAAGAGTCAGACGTGCAGCTAAGTTTTGTAGAGCGTTCTCTCTATGGTACAGTGCAATGACTGCGATAGAGAAAGACAACAACACTATACGCACCCTCCCGATGAAACAACGGCAGTGAACGATTAGTACCAGCCTGTCTCTCCAAACAGAGCGTGCTCACGCTCACGCCCACGTAACCACAGATCACGCCGCCGTGGTCTGGTGGAAAATTTCGCTCCCGCACACCAGACTAGGCCCCCCTCGGCAGCAGCTCAAGCCTAGGTCCGTTCCCTCGGCGTGGAGCCCTTGAGTGCGCTGCTCGCGCGATATAGTGACACAAAATCTTACATCACTGCGACAACATTACACATATCACCTCGACACACATGCACGCATACACGCTTACACATGCAAGTGGAAGGGTTTTATTTTTTCCCTTATCAAACTGAAATAGTTTAAAATATTATCCGATACGAAATATATATAAGGGTTATTGAGGTATGTATGCTTGGTACACATATGTGTTTCAACAACTCATGTATGTATGAATAGTTAGCTTAGCTTAGGTTAGCTCAGATAGGTCGCGAATTGCATGGCAACAGTCAAAGCCGAGGTGTGCCGCGCACCCTTGAGCTAGTTGTCAAAATAAAATCGGCTGAGTGCCTTAAGCGCTCGCCTTAGTAGTCCGGTGAAGCTGTTAAGACCTTGCTTGGTCAATAGCGTAGTCAGTTCGAAAAAAAAAACTATACGCTATCTCACTCATCTCCCAGAAGTGCGAAATAAAAATCAGTTACTGTTTGTACGTTTACTAGTAATCGGGAATCGAGTAAGATAGGGTGTAACTTAAATTTGAAAAATAATAAGCTTGTATAAATTTTCGTCGTGACAATTTATAGTAAAGTTATATTAGTAGAATTGAGAATGATATACTCCAACAGTTCTAACACCGTTTTATTGATTTTGAACCCTAAGTTTTTTTTGAGGAAAAATTTTATATTTGATCATTTTCAATGTTATTTTGTTTTTCTTTTATTCGAAGCACCAACCAGATTTATACTAAGACAGTCCAGTACATGTATCTAGAAAGAATGACTTTTTATAAGTGCAATCTTAATTATAATGGTGGTAGATCCCTGCAGAAGCTATTACTGGTTTCAGCATGAATGGGTCGGCTCGCCTGGCGTAGTACCACCCTCTCACAGAAAACCGACGTGAAGTAACAGTGCATGCATTGTTGCGTTTTGTTCGGTCAGTGAGAGTGCCGGAGACCCACCTCCCCTCCCCTACCACTTTCCCCTTCTCCTTTCCTTTCTTCCCCCCCAACACAGGCTGGCAACGCACTTGTGACTCCCCTGGTATTGCAAGTGTCCATGAACGGTGGTGATCACTTATATCAGGTGACCTCCTGTTCGTTTGCCTCCTATGATATAAAAAAAAAGAAAAAGAAGTGTTTACTATGTATTATATGGTAAGAGCAAGTAACTTATATAAAAGGTTAAAAGTAAAAAAACTAACGTGATAGGACTTTACACTTTGTTTTTCTTTTTATCTCAAATGATTTAAATATATATCTTTATATTGGTTGAGACTATTTGTGATGATGTCTATACTTGGGGTTTTGGATTTGGAATTATACTGCGATATTGCTATCTAACGCAGACAAAATCGTTGTAATTTTTTTATGTATAGTTAAATATATACAACAAAAACAAAGTTGAAGCATCAAGTACTAAAAAAAGCCGCGCAAGCACAATATACTCGGTCACCCTTTACTAGCATGTTATGACGCGAAATCATAACTTATCTCCTGCCAAAAATACCGCTTTTAACGCGCCTAAAGAAGTTTTCACTTCAATACAATTCCTCTGAGACACAATCACGTCAAAATTACTTAACGTATAGGCATAGGACTATAACCATACGATGTGGAATATTTTAATGATAATTTTAGGCTACTGATATTTTGGAATCCCAATGACATTTTATTAATTAAAAAAACATTATTTAATGCACATCGAAGTGGGCAGATATCAGCTAGCACTTTATAGATTTGATGTAAAGTTTAATTTGTACATTGAATAGTGCTCGAGATATAGCATGGAGAGTGGGGCGTGAGTAACAGTATGTGCAATGATAACGCAAGGTTAATAGTACAATCCAGTACCTAATTAACATAATAAATTTATACACATACAGATAGTAGTTATTTTACAAACTAAACAAACATACATTTACCTACTAGAAAATCAATGGTATTCATGTGATTCGCTAGCAACTCTTTTTTTCCGAACTGACTACGTTATTAACCAAGCAAGGTCTTAACAGCTTCACCGGACTTCTAAGGCGAGCGCTTAAGGCACTCTGCCGATTTTATTTGACAACTAGCTCAAGGGTGCTCGGCACACCTCGGCTTAGGCTGTTGCCTGATACATGCAATTCGCGATTTATCTGAGCTAAGCTAAGCTAACTATTCATACATATATGAGTTGTTGAAACATATATGTGTACCAAGCATACATACCACAACAACTCTTATATATATTTCATATCGGATCATTTTCTAAACCATTTTAATTCCATAAGGGAAAAAAATAAAACACTTTCACTTTCATGTGTAAGCGTGTATACGTGCACGTGTGTGGAGGTGATATGTGTAATGTTGTCGTAGTGATCTAAAATTTTGTGTCGTTGTATCGCGCGAGCAGCGTACTCAAGGGCTCCACGCCGAGGGAACGGACCTAGGCTTGAGCCGCTGCCGAAGGAGGCCTAATTTGGTCGCTAGCAACTCACCCCGGCTTTGCACGCGTGTAATGCACTAATGTAGTATAATGGCACTTCGAATTTACAGTTTATCAAATACAAAGACGCTTCGTATCTTTACAACACAATCTTTTTTTTTTGCCCTTATTTAGAAATCTGTGTTATCTTCTAGGATATTCATTGGACTGATATGCTGTAAGGGACTCTTTTGATGTACAATGCAACTAAAGTATTTAAAATTAGATAAAAATAAAATAACGTCGTAATCTACAAAAAAATACATATGAGAGACATAAATAGTTAGTATGGGTTATTACTCTTAGAAAATATTCTATATACGTTAGGTATATTTCAAAATGAGCTAAACCTAATTTTGATCATTCAAATAACATGTCATTTTTTTAAAGATTTCCAGTTTTTATACACTGAAAACGAAGCTCAAATTTTGCCATTCATATGGTTTTCAGTTTGTTTTTATGATCTTCATATTTTACATGTTATAATTTGAAGATCTTGAAAAATAACGTAAAATACTAATACAGAAAATCTTAAAACAATTAAAAATGTAATATGAACGATAAAAATTGGTTTTATTTTATTTATTTTGAAATGTAACGACACATTATGTATCATATAGTATTTTTTTTAGTCTTTTTTATGGTATACAAAACCGTAGTACATATTTTATGTACCTCACAAGATTTGATCAACGGTAGCAATGTAAGCGCCTGAATCATATTTTTTTATTACTTCATTCAAATATATGGACTTTTATGTGCTTTTTATATATGTAATGTGTATATATTATATATGGACTGTGTTTTAGAAGAAATATTCTATTCGACAGTGAAAACATAAACAGATGCGAATTGCCATTTGATTCTATACTAGCTGACCCGTGCCCACTTCGTTGGGCGGTAATAGGCATTATTAAGCTACAACTTTCTCTAGAACTCAATCATATATCTCACATCGTTAAGGCAACGTTCGTAAGAAACGTTTTCGTTCGACCATTTTTTTCGACTTATAATATATATAGATAATATAATTAGTTAATATCTTCTGCCCGCTACTTCGTACGCGTGGAATAGTTATTTTGGGCTAAGACACAGCGGAAGCACTCAAAAGGAAAAAAAACCCGGTTGAAAAACATTTTGCATTGTTGCTCCGTTCCTATTGGTCTTAGCGTGATGATATATGTATATATATATATGACACTCACAAATAACGTGGTTTTCTATCGGTAAAAGAATTGTCAAAATCGGTTTAGTAGTTCTTGAGATTACCCCTACAACGTCACAAACTCACAAACTTTACCTCTTTGTAATATTACTATAGACTATTTATAAAAATTGTTGTTGCCGAATATATGTACGCGCATAATTTCAGAACAGCTGCATTCATTTGTCTAATTCTAATTCTTACAAACACATGTGATTGTTAGGACAAGGTTTATATGAATAATAAAATATTTGAGAAAACGTAGGTAAAAGCGAAAAATTTGGATAAAAATCACCATATAAATAGTGGGTACGTGGGACAGAAAACAAAAGATCTTCAAAAATATTGACAGACTGACAGTCGTTCATCATAAATGCCGTTTTTTATTTTTCCTGCAGTCTCCTGGTCCGCACCTTTTTTCTGAAATCATTTTAAATCTAGTCCAGCTTAAATACAATGTTAAAGTGAGGAAAACAATATATTATTATTATATTTGACTACTTACAGCTAATTGTTGATGTATTTTTGAAGTGAAAGTATCTTTTACGCGTTGAGCGTTTTTTTTTGGCAAGAGATAAATTTCTAATTTCGCGTCATGACACGCTGCGTAAGCGTGACCGACTGAATTGCACTTCGATTTTTTATTATATTATTATTTTTTCTTCAATTTGTACTAATCATAATTGTCTTTTTATTTTACGACATGATTTTAAAGGCAAGATTTGTGTCTCCTTTTCGTTATTGGTATACCCATACGAGACTGGATTGCGAAGTAAGTTGATAACAAAAAAAATGTAGCTTGTCTTTCATTCAGAGGTTCAGAGATCCCTTTCTTAGTCTCATCTGACTTTGTTATTTATTTGTTTATTTTATATTAAACAATTATTAAATATAGCGTATTTACTATGTAGTGTGAAACTGGAGCGCATAGCAAAATGATAATAAAAAAAATGTGGTTTATCTTTCATTCCGAGGTTCAGAGATCCCTTTCTTGGTCTCATCTGACTACGTTATTTATTTTATATTAAACGATGATTAAATATAGCGTATTTGCTATGTAGCTTATCGTGAACGCAACATAAAGGCACTAATGTTTGTGACACGATGAAGTAAACACAATTTGCATTTGATTGTTTTGCGCTCATCAGCGTCCCTTTGACGTGTGCATTGGCGCGGCCATTAACTATAAGGGAACTGCATTTCACAAAACGCAATTAGAATTAGGTAAGTGCCCTTTTAGTTTAAAAAAAGTGTTTATAATCTTCTATAATATTGTTATCTGTGCTCGTGACCCCGCGTTTGTAGTTATTTATTATAATTACTACTTGTAACATATAGTTGAGTTAATTTGCATGACCATCGGTTGAATGGTTGACTATCTAGTGGTGAGTTATAATAAAATGAACAGCATACAAATTTTAATGGTGATACTTCTATGTTAAAATATATACAAAGATTAATTTTTATGTACTTATATAGTTTCTTATATAATGTTTACAATTATCATATACATGATACAGTTTTATCTGTGGTATAATATAATTTTATGTAATTTATTGACAACAAATAATCATATTTGCTTCTAAAATAAGCAGCGGTAGTAATTATAACAACTGAATCTATATTTGCTGATACCGAATTACCGCGCACTCAATCAGGTCACTTCGCGTGACGAATTAAGACACGTGTGTTAATAAAATATTGGTATTTATTACAGATAAATTTTAAAAATTAATAAAAATGAACAAAGAGAATAATATAAACATAGCAGTAGTAGGTGCTGGAGTGATCGGATCGACAGTAGCGAAATTTCTACAAAAAGAATTAAGGAATGCGAATGTGACAATTATCGCGGACGCTTTTGGCGAAGAAACAACGAGTTGCGTCGCAGCTGGCATCTTCAGACCGGGCCCAAGCTTCAAAGGTCCCGATAAAGATATAACGAAGAAATGGATCGAGGAGTCTTGGTATTTTTGGCACGAAATTATGTCGTCTCCAGACAGTGTAAACGCTGGCGTCATACCGTTACCTACATACATATTTTCAAAAGAAAATTACCATGTGACTAGAAATCATTTGATAGAAAATGTTGTACCTATTTACAGAACAGTTGATGAAGACGAGCTGACTTTATGTGGCGAAGGTTGGAAGTACGGCTCATATTTTTTAACATTAAAAATCGAATGCGAAAAATATTTACCGTGGAACGAAACAGAGTTTAAGCTAAAGGGCGGTAAAATAATTAACTCTAAAGTTGATTCTTTCAAATCACTATCGAAATACGATTTGGTTTTCAATTGTACGGGTTTGGGAGCGAAATATCTGTGTAATGATTACGATTTAGTCCCGATACGAGGGCAAGTGATAAAAGTTAATGCACCTTGGATTAAAACCTCGTTTTACGAAGATTACGATACGTATGTTATACCTGGATCGAACGGATTGGCCACTTTAGGAGGCATGAGACAGTATGACAGTTATAATTTACAAGTTTGCAAACATGACGCGGCGGCCATTTTGGAAAGGTGCTGTCAACTTATCCCGTCTTTGAGTAAAGCGGAAATAATTTCGCACAAAGTTGGACTACGACCGCACAGGACACCGGTGCGAGTGGAAGCGGAAATTGTCGATGGTCTGAAAGTGGTCCATTGTTATGGACACGGTGGTTACGGTGTAACGTGCGCTCCGGGTACTTCTTTAGATGCTGTGAAATTGGGGATTGACATTCTAAAAAGTAACCTAAAAAGCAGAATATAACGTTTCTTTTCCAACGTGCTGTGTACAAATAATATATAGTTATTACAAATAGGCGAACTTAAAGGGTTGAGTATCATTTATGTCCTCTGTTTGTTAACGGATTTTCTTTATTATTATTTTTTTAATAATTGACGAGATTTTGTGTTATCTATAAAAAAAATTAGCGTTAAACGTTTAACGCAACCTTGTTGGAAGTCGCATTACAAGTTCCACTTCAAAACAACAAGTACGTATTTCAGCTAATTTCAAGACGCTCACACTGTCTACTTCGCTGCATAGCAAGAATACCACGCGCATGTGCTTGGGATCTACCGAATCACTCTCTTTCTCTCTCCTACTTTCTAACTTTGTGTATCTTTCTTTGTCCCTTCCTCTTATCCTTTTATGGCGGTAGAGCCACGCTGAAACTATTACTGGTTTCAGCATGAATGGGTCGGCTCGTCCGGGGTAGTACCACCCTCTCATAGAAAACCGACGTGAAGTAACAGTGCTTGCATTGTTGTGTTTTGTTCGGCCAGTGAGAGCGCCGGAGGCCCACCTCCCTTCCCCTCTCCTTTCTCTCTCCCTCTCCTAACCCTTCCCCCCAAAGGGCGGCAACGCACTTGCGACTCCTTTGGTGTTGTTAGTGTCAATGGACGGTGGTGATCACTTAAAATCAGGTGACCCACATGTTCGTTTGCCACCTATGACATAAAAAAAAAATTTGCTTTGGAATATTGGACGCTACTCGTTGCTAACGCTCGCGCATGCGTTCGAGTGCCACGCATTCACTCTCGCTCTGTATCTTTCTATGCCCCCTCCCCAGGAGCGTTGAACGTTTAACGCAACAGTGCTTTCATACTCCCTCCATGGTTTGTTGGAAGTCGCATTAGAAATTTCACTTCAAAAAACGGGGGTAATTTGCACGAACGTGCATATAATAAATGTTAATTTTGTTGTTTGAAAATGACAAAATTGTTACAATTCAAGATATTGATAAGATCGCTTATTGTGAAATTGTCAACAAACAATAAAGTTTATGTATACATTTGTTTAAATTATATTAAAATATAATATTTCAATTTACTCTTTAATTGATTAATCATGTCATTCATTTATTTTGGGACAGTTGTCAATAATAATAATTCGTTGACTTGCGACCAGCGGGAAAAGCATAGTAATATTTAAAATTACATTTAAGATAACCTATTTTTAACATGTAAGCCTCTCGTTAGCTGGATATATACTGGAAAAGAGAGGCAATATTACGGAATTATCACTATTTAAACAGGAGCCTTCACAGCTTCACCGGACTAATAAGGCGAGCGCTTATGGCGGCCAGTCGGTTGGCAACAAACTTAAGGGTGCCAAAGTAGCTGAACCTCGGCTTGGGATGTTTCCTTGGATGCATCTACGCGAATTGTACTAAGCTAAACTAGTTAAACTATCATACATACAGGAATTAGTGAAGCACACATGTGTGCCTAACTAAGTAAATTATGTATTTTGTATCTGTCAATCCGGTTAAGCTAAACTAACCAAGTTCGTAAAACACGGGAAAATAATAAAACCCTTTCTCCAAATGTGTACATGTGTATGCGTGTGCGTGTGTGTGTGCGCGTGTGTGTGCGTGTGTGTGTGTGCGTGTGTGGGAGGGGCGAGTGATCTGTGTTGTAGTTCAAACTTAAAGCTATAATTAGAAAGACGAAAAATATTGACGACATCTGTAGTTGCCATTATCAACCTTAAGAAGTATTATTGTTGATTGTTGTTGCGTAGTTATGACTCTGCAGTTACTGGATACTATAATGTTCATTTGATTCACAAAACATAATTTTATTTTATCCTATAACAAGATAGACAAATCGTGTTCAAGATAACTTACACGATTTATTGAATACTAGTTGTACCCGTGACTCCGTCTGCGTGGGAAGCCAATGTAAAAAAACCGTAACTAATACAATCATCTGAATGCATTAAATCCATTTACTTATCTCTCGTACTTAAGTTGCGTCGTCATTAAAACTACAATAACTTTTGATACACTAAACGGATTTTAATGAAACCAAGACTAAATGTTACTCGATGATATTCTTTATGATTTTGATGATTTATCGTGACCGCAGTACTTTATTAGTTATGCATGTTTAATAAACAGACAGACAGACATTTCTAAAAATGGTTGAAATGTATTTTATTACTTATTCAAAGTTCAATTTAAAATTCTTAATATTCAAAATTCAAGTTGCCACAAAAATCTAAAAAGTACAGACGCGATAGGTTTATATTCTTATTATATGTATACATATCCACGCAGCAAGTTTGTTTGTATCGCATCTGTACACGAATGAAAGCCATTAGCGTCGCCTGTGACGTCAAGATACCGCGAAACGACTCCGGTGAACTCCGCAGAATGAGTTTGTTCGCGGAGTCATTTAGATAATGCATTACTTTTTTTTTATTGCTATATATCACGCCATTTTTCAATTTAACGGGGATTGTTTTCTTTTTTTTAACAAAAATTTAAATGTCTACTGAATTAGATTTTGAATTGTTTATAGATTTTATGTGTATGTTTTAACCCTTCGGCTTAGTTTTTAAGACCCATATCTCAAAATGGTGGATCATTTTAATTTTACGACATCGTAAATTGTTAATTTCATCTTTAAGTAATGTTCATGTAAAGATAAAAATACACTTTACATAAACATTACGATTTTGCAGTACATAATTTATAATTCTTCAAAGTTTTGTAATAAATTAGATTTTTTTTTAAACTTATGCAGCCTTTATAATATCTGTACCTGTACCTGTGCCTCACGAGTTCTACATTCGTTTGTATGGAGCTTAAACCTTTGTTATTACAAAAAAGTTAAATACGTATTGAACCCTGGCTTTAAAAAGGGGTCATATTAAAAGCACCGCGGTCGCTGAAAGTTCGCCATCTTACTTTTTTGTCTCGCTTTGGTTACGTAAGGTTAGATTTGTGAAAAGGTACAACGCGAACTTGCCTCGGGCGAACGTGGTGCATTTATTAGGAAACTTTTTTAAACCAAGTATTTAATACGTATTTAACTTTTTTGTAATAACAAGATTATGGTTTTGCACAGTCCAGGGGTTGATAGTGAACAACAAATATTTAACTTATATATGACAGATATCGTGAAGGAATTACTATAGATAATTTAACTTTCTGCAATTGGCTCCGCAGATGTGTCTATCGAAATAAATACAGCTATGGAAGTAGGTGTAATATTTAAACAATCCATTTTATATTAAATTGATATTGAAACTTTAGCAATTTCAATTAGCAACTTGAAATATTCCTTCCGTGATTTGAATTAATTTTACTGGTACAACAAATAAAGAAAGAAAAGTTTTATCAAAATACACGACTTAACAGAAAAAATGTAGGATTATGAATTAAAAACAAATATACTATATAAGTAACATTTTGTATTACTGCAAAAAATTATCTGTATTTATGTAGGCAGTTTTAGCAAAACTGCGAAAGAGTTTGTTCGTTGTTTCGTTCATAATTAATCTACACATCCTGTTACTTTGTGAGATCACATTAATAATTTAAAGGACAAACACGGGCATAAATTTAATAACTACAAGTTAGGCTATAGACACAATACATCAGACTAAATTAAATTCAGTATCAAACAGTACAAATTATGTATTTGAAATAATTTGTATTGAAAGTATACAAATAGTTATTACATTAATAATATTTAATTATATTACATTAGTTAACAAAAATGTATCACAAACAAAACAATACGACACTAATATAATAGTGATATCATTATGATTGACGCCATCTTGTAATTTGCCGTATAATCAGCTAATCTAATATTGATAATAAAAGTCAATACCTTCCCCAGAAGATACAAGAACCTTCGTTACAATACAAGAAATACAAGATACAAGAAATGTTCAATATAGTTGCGGGATATCTACAAATATGTATGTGAATAGTCATGGTAACGATAATTTCCTGTCCTATTTTTTTTTCAAAACATCTAAGTTTGTCGACTGAGAGGCCTTCACAATTCCATTGGGGTTGATGACGAGTGCAGAAGACACGAGAGCTTTTGGCCGCTTTTTAAGACTTCCAGTTATCTATTATAGCAATAGTATATTGACTATCTACTACGAGTCAATAGTAATTTAGTACGGGTCAATAGCACAAACACTAACAATAATACAGTCGCTTGGTCAATATCATGTTCACTTCGACGTATATAATAATAGCAAAAAAACTGCACAAACTTACCGCTTAAGGTACATTTTTATATTATCACTTATTAACTAGAAGTGAATGCATTGAGGACACAAACACATCTTTGTACTAAAAGTGAACGTTCAATAGTGTTTAAATCAATCGAAAAAATATGTAAAATAAAGCAGAAAAAGGCTCCATAACACTAGCATAGGTAAGTAATTAATGGTAAATTTCACGTTCCCTCGAAGCCTTATTCGGATTTTGATATTAAACTATAAATCATACATTTCAAGACGGTGGCAACAGGAACAGTTCTCTATCTCGTAAGGGTTTGTAATTTATTTAGGATCCCATCTTGCCAGACCCAGTAATTACTATCTCTAGTGAGACTAGATCTAAGATAACAGTGACCACATATAAGTACTATAAACTCAGGTAGGTACTCAGCGTTCTGATTGGGGGCCATATTCATTTTGTACAATTTCTGCTCTATGTTTCATACATAAAAGTCGCGGCGAAGATAACACTTGCAATACATTTTGTTGGTGAATAATGTTAAGAAGTCTTGGAATCTTTTGAACACCATCGGGCGTTCGATATATACATATACATTTTTATACACTTTATAGGTTTTATACAATTTTGTTTTTAATCACTACCCCTACTAAATATTTCAAAATCCCAGAGCTACTAGACACAACTTATTTTTAAATAATAAATAAGTAACATTAAGTTCTGAGTAGTGTTTTATGTACTCTTAAAACTCTTGCGCACTCACATAGTTTGAATCTGAGGCCAATATATAGATACCAAGTGAGTAGGGTGACTAAAATAAGTGATACTTTAATGAATATTAAATAGCAGATTTTTATACTTATTTGTTTTGTATAATATCACGCCAAAGTAGTATCTAGTTTAGCCAGACAATTTCCGAGGGCCACAATTTCTGTCAGACACTTTAAAGCAGATAGAAAAATGAATGAATTTTACTTATTTTTAAATTATTCAGAAAAATATTACAAAGTTATATTTCATGAGCCAGACAGATTGTTACGACGAAACATCCCACCAGACGTGAAAAAGAGTCGGCAGTTAGTATGAACGCGAGAACTTTATATATGTGTATTATGGTCTATCAGAACATTTATTTGATTGTTTCACCACAATCTCACCTCATGTTAAATAACAATGTGGTGCAAGGTGGTAAATATACTAAGCAGCAGTTAGTATGAACCCGAGAACTTTATATATATGTATTATAGTCTATCAGAACATTTATTTGATTGTTTGACCACAATCTCACCTGATGTTAAATAACAATGTGGTGAAGGTGGTAAATATACTAAGCGTAGAGGAGAACTGGCTTTCAACTGCAACTGTAATTAATCTACACATCCTGTTACTTTGTGAGATCACATTAATAATTTAAAGGACAAACACGGGCATAAATTTAATAACTACAAGTTAGGCTATAGACACAATACATCAGACTAAATTAAATTCAGTATCAAACAGTACAAATTATGTATTTGAAATAATTTGTATTGAAAGTATACAAATAGTTATTACATTAATAATATTTAATTATATTACATTAGTTAACAAAAATGTATCACAAACAAAACAATACGACACTAATATAATAGTGATATCATTATGATTGACGCCATCTTGTAATTTGCCGTATAATCAGCTAATCTAATATTGATAATAAAAGTCAATACCTTCCCCAGAAGATACAAGAACCTTCGTTACAATACAAGAAATACAAGATACAAGAAACATTCAATATAGTTGCGGGATATCTACAAATATGTATGTGAATAGTCATGGTATCGATAATTTCCTGTCCTATTTTTTTTTTCAAAACATCTCAGTTTGTCGACTGAGAGGCCTTCACAATTCCATTGGGGTTGATGACGAGTGCAGAAGACACGAGAGCTTTTGGCCGCTTTTTAAGACTTCCAGTTATCTATTATAGCAATAGTATATTGACTATCTACTACGAGTCAATAGTAATTTAGTACGGGTCAATAGCACAAACACTAACAATAATACAGTCGCTTGGTCAATAGCATGTTTACAATCACTTCGACGTATATAATAATAGCAAAAAACTGCACAAATTTACCGCTTAAGGTGCATTTTTATATTATCACTTATTAACTAGAAGTGAATGCATTGAGGACACAAACACATCTTTGTACTAAAAGTGAACGTTCAATAGTGTTTAAATCAATCGAAAAAATATGTAAAATAAAGCAGAAAAAGGCTCCATAACACTAGCATAGGTAAGTAATTAATGGTAAATTTCACGTTCCCTCGAAGCCTTATTCGGATTTTGATATTAAACTATAAATCATACATTTCAAGACGGTGGCAACAGGAACGTTCTCTATCTCGTAAGGGTTTGTAATTTATTTAGGATCCCATCTTGCCAGACCCAGTAATTACTATCTCTAGTGAGACTAGATCTAAGATAACAGTGACCACATATAAGTACTATAAACTCAGGTAGGTACTCAGCGTTCTGATTGGGAGCCATATTCATTTTGTACAAGTTCTGCTCTATGTTCCATACATAAAAGTCGCGGCGAAGATAACACTTGCAATACATTTTGTTGGTGAATAATGTTAAGAAGTCTTGGAATCTTTTGAACACCATCGGGCGTTCGATATATACATATACATTTTTATACACTTTATAGGTTTTATACAATTTTGTTTTTAATCACTACCCCTGCTAATATTTTTCAAAATCCCAGAGCTACTAGACACAACTTATTTTTAAATAATAAATAAGTAACATTAAGTTCTGAGTAGTGTTTTATGTACTCTTAAAACTCTTGCGCACTCACATAGTTTGAATCTGAGACCAATATATAGATACCAAGTGAGTAGGGTGACTAAAAATAAGAGATACTTTAATGAATATTAAATAGCAGATTTTTATACTTATTTGTTTTGTATAATATCACGCCAAAGTAGTATCTAGTTTAGCCAGACAATTTCCGAGGGCCACAATTTCTGTCAGACACTTTAAAGCAGATAGAAAAATGAATGAATTTTACTTATTTTTAAATTATTCAGAAAAATATTACAAAGTTATATTTCATGAGCCAGACAGATTGTTACGACGAAACATCCCACCAGACGTGAAAAAGAGTCGGCAGTTAGTATGAACGCGAGAACTTTATATATGTGTATTATGGTCTATCAGAACATTTATTTGATTGTTTCACCACAATCTCACCTCATGTTAAATAACAATGTGGTGCAAGGTGGTAAATATACTAAGCGTAGAGGAAATCTGGCTTTCAACTGCAACTGTTGAAACACACTTACAGGTGCTTGGCGACAGATTTTCAAATTGAGGGTGGTGGCTACCCAGGCGGTTTTAGAAAAAGTCCTACCACCATCTTATGGTTTCATCACGGTGTTTTCCTTCACCAAAAACTCCAGTTTATTCGCAAGAATTAAGACCTGCGTTAATTGACGCGGAGTCCGTAAATTCTAAACACTGAGCCATCAACGCTTCGAATGATATCAGTCACTATTTAGCAAACTATAGTATCTATACATAGATTGTGAAATTTACATTAATCTTCTTGTTTGCCACGTTTATTTCTTTTTGGGAAAAAATCGTTCTTTTTTTTAAATGTAAATGGAACGTAACCAATTTTAGTTCCGTTTTTTTTCTAATGGCGCTTATGTGTGCTTTTGTCGCTTTGACTTCCTGCTTGTATCGAATAAACTTGTGTTCAGTTATTTAGCATTTATTATTATACCACATAAGTGTAATTTTCTACACTGTTTTTCTTATACAAAATATGAAAAATTAACGAATCGGAACGAATTTCGATCACAAGACAACCACTAGTATTATTTAGTTTATTATTATTTTGAATATAACTATGAACCGCGAATTATTTCAAATGTTCGCAATAAATCGTATGTTAAAGAAACTGATTTTATTTCTTAAGAAATAAAAACGGAAACAGTAATATTATACTATTGTCATAGAAACACGCAAATAGTTTATAGGCTAACATATTTCAATATAACGATTGTAATTAGGTAGATAACTTATTTTAATAAATTCTAAAACATTAATAAATGTTGTGTCGGTCGCAATTATTCGAATATTACAACTTTACGTGATTACACAGATAAGGTTTTATTATTTTTCGTAAAGAAGATAAAATTAAAAAACATCACTTTCACTCTCCGCCCTGTTTAAAGAAATGTAATAAAAACATTCGTGGGTCAGACCTCAATTTTCATCCTGAGTTCAACCCTGAAAATAGAGCAACTACACAGAGCAACTACATAGATCCGGTATTAGGAAACAGCTCGGTGTAGAAGCACTCTGTAAATTGTAACTGAATTGCTTGTGTCGCTTGAGCGTTGTTAACTGTTTGCGTTGTGTGTTTCAATTCTCTTGTAGTATTAACGCTACTAATACCTTTAGGACTACCTGTTAATAAAATATTGGTTTGTTTTCTAATTTATTGACTGAAGACCAGAGGTCATGCAATTGTTACGTAAGCACTAAAGTGGGGCGGGGAGTTTTTGTTTTGCTTATTTTTTATGACCTAAGGGGTGTGGGGATCTGGATGTGTAGATCTGTGAGCCACGTGGTCTCCACTGGGCTACTATCACCCTAGTAGTGAATCACTATAAATTATTTCCTCTATATATACTATAAATTCCTTATTTCTAAACTTGTTAATTGCTGCCCATGAATACATAAGGAAACCAGAACAGATTAAACATAAATGTTTACGTAAGCATGGGAGGGCCAGAGGGGGGTAAGAGCATTGCTTATTTTTGCTGACAAGAGGGAGAAGCGGTCAGAAATTATAAATGCAGATTAAAGATTATGCGTGACTACACTAGCTTTTTTGACTTTGACGAGCTAAACAATGTGCAAAATGTTAAATATGAATATAAACAATATAAATACGTGTCATTTGGATCTTGCATCTGTGAGAAGTCGGGACGAGTTGCTAGTTATTTATGCCTTAGTATAAGTTATTGTTTACATGCATTTGACTATTGATAGAAATGTATTTTTATTTCTCTTTAATTTTTTAATCCACATAAAGTCCATCAAGTACTTTAAGCTACAGATTGTGCGAAAAAGTACAATTATGTATTAAATGTAAAGCACGATATATTTAAAACCATTACGCTTCCACGCAGTCGAGTAGGAAGTTAAAGTATATTTAATGACATATTATATTATATTAGTATAGTATATTTATGGTGGTAGAGCCACGCTGAAACTATTATTGGTTTCAGCATGAATGGGTCGGCTCGCCCGGGGTAGTACCACCCTCTCATAGAAAACTGACGTGAAGTAACAGTGCTTGCATTGTTGCGTTTCGTTCGGTCAGTGAGAGCGCCGGAGGCCAACCTCCCCTCCCCTCTCCTCTCTCCTCTCCCTTTCCCTCCCCTAACCCTTCCCTTCAAAAGATGGCAACGCACTTGCGACTCCTCTGGTGTTGTTAGTGTCCATGGACGGCGGTGATCACTTAACAGCAGGTGACCCACCTCTTCGTTTGAAACCTATGACATAAAAAAAAATATATATAAAAAAAGATCAAGGTACTTCGAACGTTTTTTATATAATCTTGTCATGAATCTCATCCCGTCTCCTTAATTCTTAATGTTATATCATTAATTGTGGAAGGATTAAGGATTAATAATGTAAATCTACGTCTGGACTTTATTAATTTTTGTGAAAAAAAAATTGTTGCTGGTGTCTTGGAATAAGTACTAAAATACATTTCAATCATTTTTAGAAATGTCTGTCTGACTGTTTGTTTGAACACGCATTACTACTAAAGTACTGTGTTTACGATAAAGCATATCCTCGAATAACATTAAGTCTTGGTTTCATTAAAATCGATTCATTCTATCAAAATTTATTGTAATTTTAATGACGATGCAACTTAAGTACAAAAAGAAAGTAGTAAGTAAATGGGCTTAATACAATCAGATAATTTTATTAGTCGTTGTTTTTTTACATTAGATTCCACGCGGACAGTGTCGCGGGAACAGCTAGTTTAATATATAATTGAACTTTCTAACGAAAAAGTAATGATGGCTCAGTTGACAGTGTGTTTAAAACCGATGAAGGATAACATTGTGACGAATGGTGGTAGAGCCACGCTGAAGCTAATACTGGTTTCAGCATGAACGGGTCGGCTCGCTCGGGGTAGTACTTACCCTTTCACAGAAAACCGTGTTTGTATTGTTGCGTTTCGTTTGGTCAGTGAGAGCGCCGGATGCCCAGCTCCCCTTCCCACTGCCCCTACTCATAATCACACCCCCTCCCCCCCTTTTCCCAAACACAGGCTGGCAACGCACTTGCGACTCCACTGGTGTTGCTAGTGTCTACAGCGGTGATCACTTAAGATGTGGTGGCAAGTGACCTGCCTGTTTATTTACCTGCTATGATATTTAAAAAAAAAACCATAGCATGGTGGTAGGGCTTCTTCTAAGTCCGCCTGGATAACTAACACGCTCAAGTTGTGAACCTGGTACCAAACACCTGTTGGTGAGTTGCGGCAGTTGCACTAGAGAGCAAGTCCCTCCCTAGATTTAGCGTGTTTACCATCTTAGATCACGCCGTACATTAACATCATATGAGATGTGGTCAAACACTAAAACTTATAATTTACTAGCGGGCCCGGCAGACGTTATCCCGCCCTGATTATGAAAAAATCCTTGACAAATTATATACTAAAACGTTCCTCATCAATCAGTCTATCCACCGGTGAAAACTGCATGAAAATCCGTTCGGTAGTTTTTGAGCTTGTCGCGAATAGACAGACAGACAGACGTTTTAGGGGACTTTGTTTTATACTATGTAATGATTAATAAAGATGATATTTTCAGGAACTCAAACAGTGGTCATTGTATAGTTCTGAGTGCCCTCCGTAAATAAGAATAGTGTTGCCAGTTCATTAGGAAAATCCTACATGGATACCCTCACGCCGTCGGGGGCAGCGTGAGGGTATGTCAGACTCCTACTGACTAAAAACCCCCCGGTGTACGTCTGCCGCTATAGTCGGGGCGACACGAGATCTCTAAAGACTTCATCGTGCCGCCCCAGCGGTCGGCCCAGCAGCGAAAGCGCCGCCGCCGGGCCCCGTCCTGTTAGAAGACGGCCGGGGACACACCGGCCGTCTCCTCCGTCCGCCGAACCTGTGTAATGGGAAGATGGGCCCCCCGACCCACCTTCCCTAGGTCCGGCTACGTTGGCGGGAGGAGGCGGTCGAACTGTCGCCTCCTCCTTCCTGTCCTCCGTTGGCGGAGAGGGCCACTTAGAGGATCGTCCTCGCGGGCCCTCTCCGCCGCCTCCTTCTGCGAGACGACTTCCTCGCAGAAGGAGGCCATTGCTCTCCACACCTCCTCGCTGCCGAGCATGGCCGTAACCACGCCCGGCAGCGAGAGGTCCTCTCCTACCGCCGCAGCCAGGGTGCGGCGTTGCTCCTCCCACGCAGCACAAGGTAAATAAGGTAAATATACCTGACTTACTATTTTTTATTGTAGCACGGTAAAGTTACTGTACTATGCCTGATGGTAAGCACAGTACAATCCAAAAACAATTGCGACCACCGAGAGAAAACTATCCATCGCCAGTGGCCGCTGTCATGCCGGCCTGCGTAAGTGTCTATTCACGTTACGCTTGAAGGGCCCCATGTCATCGGAAGGAGGGAACACACTGAACGGGAGATTGTTCTATAGTTTTACGGTACAGCAAAGATAAGACGTATTTTTGGTACATTGTCATGTACAAACGAGTTTGTTGAGTGGATGAATGGAATAAAATATTTATAATACTTAATTTTTTTCATCCGAGTGCGTCATTTACTCGACGCTGCTCGAGGAAATTATGTTTGTATGATAGCGTTTCCTGAGGCGTGAATAATTTATCCACTCACGTCACCGTTATTTAGGTGTATAAGGACTTTTTGACTTAGGGTTGTCACACTTAGTGCTTCTGTTTTTTTAAAGTGAAACCATCTTCAGCCGCGTTGAGCGATTTTTTGCTAGGAGAAAACCTTATGGGTTCGCGTCACCGACATGCTAGTCAAGCGTTGCCGACATGTTTGTGACGCTTTGCGCTTGCGTCAGACTAGCGACGCGTAGTATAGCGGCCTGTGTTCATGCAATATTGATTTTTTTTATTGTAGCACAGCAAAGTGACTGCAATGTGCCTGATGGTGAGCACAGTAATATCTTTTTTTATGTCATAGGTGGCAAACTAACAGGTGGGTCACCTGATGTTAAGTGATCACCATCGTCCATGGACACTAACAACACCAGAGAAGTCGCAAGTGCGTTGCCACCCTTAGGGGTGAAGGGTTAGAGGAGGGAGAGGAGAGTGGAGAGGGAGTGGGAGGTGGGCCTCCGGCGCTCTCACTGACCGAACGAAACGCAACAATAAAAGGGCTGTTACTTCACGTCGGTTTTTCTATGGGAGGGTGGTACTACCCCGGGTGAGCCAACCCATTCATGCTGAAACCAGTAATCGTTTCAGCGTGGTTCTACCACCATTAAAGGTAGTAACCATGTAGTAACATGTTAATAATCACACCGGTACTCGAGCCACGGCGATAGTCATTCACTACTGGATATGCATGAGCTGAAACGCGACGCGCAGAACGAATCACTATTACGCGCTTTTTCACTACATGCATGGTGGTCGCAACCCGGTCGGACTTAAAAACACTACCACCCCGCTGTCGCCATTGCCTCGTTCGTTACTCAGCAGGGTGCACCACGTGCAGGTGAGGTTCGCTTGGGTGTCTCAAGCTTAAGATGTTATGCGACACCCCTTACACCCCAATATTGATATTTTGTATTGAGCCTGTGCAGGCCATCATATGTTTGATTAAATAATAAACTGTATAAAAATGTATATTGTTATATAGTAAATAAATAATTATTATTCCGAGCGCCGATCAATGCGAAAACCGATCGAATGTTAATAATTTAAATTTACAAATATGAAATTTGTGTAATTCATACTATAATTGGTTTAAAAATTCAAAACGTACACAGTTATTCCATTGTTTTGAGTTTTCACTTCTATGGACACTCCTTATGACCGGCTCAACTATACTTTTTTTTATAATTTCTAGGTTTTGCCGTTTGTCCACTATCTCCCCTGATGTTAAAAGAACGACGTGCTCTAAGAAAGTGAAAACACTGAACATAGAAGACTGGATCTCAAATGCAGCTGCTGGAATACAATAATAGGTGCTTGGCGACATATTTTCAACTTCAAGGTGGTAACTAGCCAGGCGGACTTAGAAAAAGACTTACAACCACTACATCATCATATTTTCTTTCATCAAAAAAAAAAACTTATTGGCTCATTCGTATGTTAACAACTGAACCATAATTCACTCATTTTATAGAAGTTTTATTGTCGTAATAGGTAATAGTAAAGATAGAAATGTCTAACTAGTGATCGTGGGGGTAAATTTTGCTCCCGCACACCAGACTAGGCCCCCCTCGGCAGCGGCTCAAGCCTAGGTCCGTTCCTTCGGCGTGGAGCCCTTGAGTACGCTGCTCGCGCGATACAGTTACACAAAAACTTACAAAACTGCAACAACATTACACATATCGCTTCCACACACGTGCACGCACACATGCTTACACATGAAAGTGGATGGGTTTTTATCTTTGTTTTTCCCTTATTGAACTGAAACAGTAGAAAAATTATCCACCACACAATACATATAAGAGTTGTTGAGGTATGCTTGGTACACATATATGTTTCAATAACTCATATATGTATGAATATGTAGCTAAGCTTAGGTTGCCTCAGATAGGTCGCGAATTGCATGAATCAGGCAACAGCCCAAGCCGAGGTGTGCCGCACACCCTTGAGCTAGTTGTCAAAATAAAATCAGCTGAGTGCCTTAAGCGCTCGCCTTAGTAGTCCGGTGAAGCTGTTAAGACCTTGCAAGGTCAATAGCGTAGTCAGTTCTAAAAAAAAAAACAAAACAAAACTAGTGATCGTATCGAGTGGCGTTCATCTGAAGTGTATTTTCTCATTATATTAGGTCATGCTCATAACCCTACATACTAATTACTAATTGATCTCTCTTGAATTTATAAATCGATTATAGTAAATCATTTAAATTTCATTCTTTATGTATTAAATTATTAAGATTAGTCTGGTTTAAACATCTATTGGCACTCGGAGCAATAATTATATGCATTCTCATAAAGTTTATTAATCAATCAAATATATGATGCGCTGCAAAATATAAATATTACATGTACACAGGTACAATACTACGCGTCACTACTCTGAAGCAAGCGCGATACGGTCGGTCACACTTTACTAGTATGTCACTGACATGAAACCAAAAGTTTCTTTCCTGCCAAAAAATACTGCTTAACGCGCCTAAAGAGTTCACTTCAAAATGTTATATGTTTGTTGTAAAAGAATATAATTAACCGAGGTACACGCGATATTTGCCAGCCCTACGTCCCGACTCATCCCCTGCCCGAGCCCCCTCGCCCCTGCACTCGTCCCCGGTAATGCTCGTCATTTTCCGCTTCACTTAACGGGCTAATCTTTATTTCTGTCCGGACTTTTTACCGTCCCCGAGTGGGCTCTATCTGCTAAGTTTTTAAAAATGTTTCGGTGAGTGCAAACTTTACGGACGGGATACGGGAATGAATTAATTTGTTTTAATATGTAAATTGTAGAAATTTGAAGAAATGGTGGATTCGGAGATGTAGATTCGAAGCTCGTAGGACAAGTATTGATGAAAGAAAATATCCAGATTAAATAGTAGCGTGATTGTATAGCTTTCTCTGAAGACCACAAGACTAGTTACTTTCAAGTTGAAAATGTATAGTTCAAATTCCTGTAAGTCGTGGTGGCTGAGCGTTTTGAACGATATGTACCAACGAATTTTAAGGAATTCGCGTACATTTACTAATTTAAATTGGTAACACTATCGGCTGACGGTGAAGGAAAACATCGTGAGGAAACCTGAACCTGAGCTATATTACTACATATAGCTATATATAGTTACATATAGCTATATATACATACGGAGGGTATGTGGGAAAATATAGAACTGTGGATTCTTCAGAATTTCAAATCACCAACCGTCGTGGGCTGGCATGGTCATTATGCCCATACTTTCCTCCGGGAAGATGTCTATGGCCCCGTAGTGGGTCTCTTACAGGCTAGTGACGAATAAATGCTTGTAGGTACCTTTCGCTAACTTCACTTGAGAGCTAGATTGAGTGGCTTAACATCTTAAGCCATATGGTTTCTTGACATTAGGCTAGAAGGTCAAGCCTGTAATATATAAAAAAAATCGGTTAGAGGATCTTCATAAATCAACTAGAGTTAGGAAGGTTAAAGGCAAAAATTTTGAGCTGCTATGAGCTAAGAGAGACAATAGTTGTAATTCATGCTGAAACCTGTAATAGATTCAGCGTGGCTCTACCACCTACAAGTTATAGACGAGGTATTCCAATAATATTACATTATCCGTTCTGAGCGAATGTTTTTAATTTTAAATATCTTCATTTCAGTCGAAACATCTTAGGATAGGTTCCAAGAACTCTAGGAGGCTTGTGAATGTCAAATAGAATTATTATAATGTCTAGATGTAGATCGAAGTAGAATATTATTATTTAAAATGTCATTGAAATTGTTATACCTTAGTAATAGCTTTTTTGTATGGCTTCATCTCTTTTGAGAGTAGAAAACGTCAACTTGTAGAGATTATATTCATACGTACAAGTATACAGATATTTAACACTGCATAGAACAAGCAGTTAATAAAATCTCAAATCAGTAACACCTTCATTACAGTTGCTATAGTTTTTATAATTAACAGATTTGGTATTAACGTTACGTAAAGTGGTATTATACCCTATACATGCTAAACCTAAAAAGGGACTGGTTTTCAAGTGTAATTGAAGAAACACATCTAATAGGTAACAGATTGTCAACTTAATACGTTCAATGAAACTGACCTGGAAAGCCGTTTCGTTTTAATGATATTATGTTATTAAAAATTATAGTAAAATAGCGGGCGCGGCGGAGGTTTTCCCGCCCTGATAATAACAATCAACCTTGACAAATTATATACCTAAGCCTTTCTCATGAATCACTTAATTTACTAGTGAAAACCGCATAAACATCCGTTCAGTAGTTTTTGAGTTTATCGCGACCAGACAGACAGCCGTGCCAGAGGACTTTGTTTTATTATATATTGTATGTGATAGTAATAATGCAGAAGTGAAAAAATGTTGTTTTTGGAAGAAAAACATAATACAAATTATCTTGTAGTTCATGTAAGCCAAGCTTGATTTTTTTTCTCTTACCTGAAACCACCGATCTATATTAAAACTGCTTGCTCCTGCTTGCTGCTGACTCTGCTTATAGCTGTACAAATATGGCAAATAAATAAAGGACGAGGTAACTCGTAGTAGACCTCCTGAGGAAGTTCACAAACTATGACATGTCTAGTTGTAGACATGCAGGCAGAAGACTTTATGTTTTCCTCACAATGTTTTCTATTACTGCAATCTCAAACCTGTCGTGGCTATTTAAACCTAAGCTGTTTTGGGCGTGGTGATCATTAACATCAACACGTTTAACGGACCTTGAAATAACCACGACTCTCTGACTTGCATGTAAATCATAACTGACAAATCTTTGTGACTTTCCATATAATTCTCATGCAACGCCTCAAGTGACTCGTATCAAATTGCGATCACCCCTCTCTCCCTTTATATTGCTAATTTCAAATATTTTTGTGTGAAACTAACAAAATTGAAAAAAAAGAAACTTAAGTTGATGAAGAAAAAATGCAAACGAAGTAATTGTATTTTGTAATATGATGATTGGAAAATAAAAAGATTTTCCTGGTAACATTTATCTCATATCAAGTCTCCAAGAACCCGTCAAACGGCTTAAAGGTCACGTACGTAATAATCAATCGGTGAGTAGGTTCGATCGGTAAGGGATGCTAACTCCAGAAATTCCGACGATTTTCTCGGAATTTTTCGGCAAATTTAAAGAGTCTGTTGATATTTTAAATATTCATAAAACCTAATAAGTAAAACAAACTCATGTTAATAGTCCGTAAATAAACAGTACTCCAATAGTAACACAACAGCTTCTCTTATCTTATCTCATCTTAATTTATCAGGTACACTTGCCTTAAAATTTAGTGTGACCGAGTTCAAATGCTTGCGTATAATGCCAACCGATAACAACGTTGACCGATAGAAATTGTAGAAAAGATGGTAAAAATACATATAATCCCTTGTGGAAAATACACAAGGAACTGCCGAAAACTGAATTATAGATTGATATGGTGGCAGTAACGATCGACTCCCATGTAAGAACCCTAATCTATAATTCAGTTTTCGGCAGTTCCTTGTGTATTTTCCACAAGGGATTATATGTATTTTTACCATCTTTTCTACAATTTCTATCGGTCAACGTTGTTATCGGTTGGCATTATACGCAAGCATTTGAACTCGGTCACACTAAATTTTAAGGCAAGTGTACCTGATAAATTAAGATGAGATAAGATAAGAGAAGCTGTTGTGTTACTATTGGAGTACTGTTTATTTACGGACTATTAACATGAGTTTGTTTTACTTATTAGGTTTTATGAATATTTAAAATATCAACAGACTCTTTAAATTTGCCGAAAAATTCCGAGAAAATCGTCGGAATTTCTGGAAGCAGGTAATCTCGTAATGATTCTTTCTAAGTACAAGACTGTTGATTTCTTTCTTAGTAACTTTTTAGCCAATACATCTTTCTTTTATTTTGTTCACAAGGATTTTCTTTTGCTTTTACGAGATTCGGACTTCATAATAGTAGTGCGAGGACTGCGGCTTTGGGTAAAACAGAAGTAAGGATAATGCTTCCACTATCAATCCGTAAAATACCCACATAATCTAAAAACTAGAAACAATAACAAACTGGTCACTCCATATTTCAGGCTCATTAAGACCAGTAACAGTTTTGTAGGTACCTAATAGTGTTAGATTTTATAACAAAGTCCTAGTGCACATTACCGATTTGCCGGATAGCGAGTTCAAATACCATGTCACACGAGTTTTAATGTCTAAAGGCTTTTATAGGGTGGCTCAATATATTAACGATGGTGACGTCTGGAAATGACGCCTCTCTTTGTGCATCCACTAAAAACGAATGGAACTCTATATGTCTATAAAATGTGTTGTGCTATGTTATGTGTAATGAAAAGATAAACCAGATCGAGTTTCTTGCCGGTTCTTCCCGATAACTTGGTTGTCTTGCAAGCCGGTGGTAGTGTTGACGTTCATAAGTGCCTCAGGTCTCAGGGTCTAAACTGATATTTTTGATTTTGATTGAATCCTTGTACATATTCTAAAATTCATTAATTCTTTTTTTAGGCGGTAAAGTCACGCTGTAGCTATTACTGTTTCAGCATGAATGGGTCGGTTCGCCCGGGGTAGTACCACCCTCTCACAGAACACCGACGTGAAGTAACAGTGCTTGCATTGTTGCGTTTCGTTCGGTCAGTGAGAGCGCCAGTAGCCCACCTCCTCTCCCCCCCAAACACAGGCTGGCAACGCACTTGTGACTCCCCTGGCGTTGCTAGTCCCTATGCACGGCGGTGATCACTTACCATCAGGTGACCCGCGTGTTCGTTTGCCTCCTATAATATAAAAATACCTTCCGACACTTATATTTGTTTAGAATTTAGAGACAGACTTTTTTCTGGAAGTCGGATTTGCAAAGTAAGTCGGAAAAAAACGATCGAACAAAAACGTTTCTTACGAACGCTGCCTTAACGATGAGAGATACATGATTAAGTTCCAAAGAAAAGTTGTAGAGCTTGATAATGCCTACAAAAATACCAATACAAAGCATATGTCTGCTTTTATATTTAAGTTACAAAGAGTAGTCTTTTATAAATATTTACTGTTATCTAGGAAAAAATCCACATCGAATGATCATAACCTTTTGCTCTTTTCAATAGTTTTTAAGTGATTGAGCCTTAAAAAAATATATTCATTATATACATATACAGATTAGTAGGACAAGCTTGGTCGTATTGAATGTTAAATAATAATATGGTTACATAATAATAATAGTGTACTAAAACTGATTTGGGGGTCTGAATTAACTGGTACGTAGTTGATGACAATCTGTCAAGGTACATAAGCGAGTAATAGAATAAAACTTGATAATGCTAAGATTCGAGTCCAATCTAATTGACAACGAACGTGGCACCGTCGAGCTATATTTTTTTTCAATAACACAGACTATCTTTACCCTATCTTTAAAACATAGATCGAATCGAAACTAATAATTTTCATTTAAATAAAATAACGAAAATCATAATAAAAATGTTTTTATCTGATATTTTTTTTTCTGAAAAATATAAATATAGGTAAAACAAGAAAACAAACACATACAACAAACATAGCCAAAATATATTATACGAAAACTTCAAAAGAATGCATTACATATATTATTCATCAGAATACATCTGGCAAACCATCGCGACGAGATGTCGTGCTGAATGGGTTCTCTCTCTGTATATATAAATCATAATGTAGAATCTACCTTACTTACGAAGATCTGTTAAAATCTGTACTGTGATTAAAGTATTTCCCTCTTTGTGTTATCCATATTGTTAGAAAAAAATAAAGTTAAATTATAATGCTTATATTTAATTTACATTTAAAAGCGAAGCCGAATATGGTATAAATAATCCCATCAAAAACATAAATGTAAAATGAGAGCCAAGTTCAATATTATGATATATGCCTTGGTTGTTGACTTCGACGACAAAAGAGTGAGATAATTTCTTCTTATAACTTAGGATAATATATAGACGCTCAAGGTCTGACTTGGATACTTCGAACATATGAATTATTATTAAGTACCTACTAAAACAGTAATGGAAGAGGCCTTGTTCGATGGCTAGTTTCTACCAGCAAGCCAAATTTTCGGAATAATAAAATAAGAACTTGTAGCTTTAGAACTTGCGAATAATCTAATTCGTATATTCTAACTAGCCAAGTGAGATCTTAGGCAACAATATTATCCTAAGTTATAAGCAGAAATTATGTTTTAAATTGTTATAACATATTTTTTTGTTGTTATAAATACATTTCCGGGTTGACCTTTGAATTTGGCACCCATTTTGATCTATCTCACTTCTTTTGTCGTCGAAGTCAACAACCAACCATCATAATATTGTACTTGGCTCTCATTTCACATTTACGGTTAATAAATTATTAGTAGGTACTTATTCGAAATAAAATTAATACCAAAGGGTCTTTGTTAATCTCCAATACTAAATCCCAGTTAATAACGAAATAAATACGAAAGTCAACTATACTCTTCATTATAAGTTCTAAAAGTGGTATGAATGGAAAAAAACAATTAAGAGTGGTATTCCCCTTGTTATATATTCACGCGAAGACCTTAAAATCCACATATAGACCGGCTGTCATCAATTTCGATTGCTGAGTCTTACATTACAGGCACTATAAGTAAGTGTTTCTAATAGAGTCAATTAATTGAAAAATTATAAGAAAATGAAAAAAATGTGTTAGTTTCTGCTTTATTCCTTCATATTCACCCAATAACCTATCTCGATGCTAAATTTAAACTTTCTAGGTTGTCTGGAACTGGGTTAGAATTTTGGTCTATAGGTTAGCCAGTGCTAAAAATGACTTCTTTTTGGTTAATATCTAAATAAGGGTGTGAAGTGTGTTTATAAAACTTGAAATATATATGTATCTCGCGAGTCTCAATACGTGAGCCTAGTAACACGAACCATTTGGAGCCACTTTTGACCCCCTTATAACTCAAAAACTATCACATAAACATGTCAAATTAGGCTCACGTATTGAGACTCGCGAGATACATATATATTTCAAGTTTTATAAACACGCCCTAATGATAAAAAAACCTTGACAAATTATACACGTAATCCTTTTTTTTTTTCTTTTTCTCGAACTGACCACGCTATTGACCTGGCAGGGTCTTCACAGCTTCACCGGACTACTAAGGTTGGCGCTTAAGGCACTCAACCGATTTTGGTTTTAGGTAACATACACAAGGGTGCACGCACACCTCGGATATATACATTTGTGAACCATACAATCGAAATTGCATGATTCACAAATGAATACGTGTATATCGCAATGAAGGAATCGTACTCCTTCTTACACGTACGTACTTACACGTAATCCTTCCTCATGAATCACTTTATCTGCTAGTGAATACCGCAAGTTAATCTGTTCAGTAGTTTTTGAGTTTATCGCGAACAGACAAACAGTAAATATATTACATATGTTGTACATGTCATGTAGATCAAAACGGCCCTTAACAGTATTTCGTTAAAATGTATATCTACATTGCACCTGTGCGTAGCTGGGGCGGGTCGGTAGTATTCATTATAAACTGTATAAAAATTTATATTATTGTTGGGAATACCAATAGATGTGAAAACCAGAGTAATTGTAATACTATCTAATAACTTCAATAATTTACAGTATAATTAATTAAACAATCCAGAACATTCTATTGTTAGTTTTCACTTCTGTCAACTGCCTCGATTAATTTTTTTTTTAATCAGCGATGTTTATAATCTACTACTGACTGTGCCCGCGATTCCATCCGCGTGGAGCCTTATGTAAAAGACAGTGATTAAAGTCATTTGAATGTATTAAGTCCATTTACATATCTACTTTCCTCTCGTACTTAAGTCGCGTCCTCATTAAAATTACAATAACTTTTGATAGATTGGACCGATTTGAATGAAACAAAGACTAAGTTATTTAGTTATTAAGGCCCACCTCCACTCTCCTCTCTCCTCTTCCTCTCCCTCCCCTAACCCTACCACCCACAAGGGTGGCAACGCACTTGCGACTCCTCTGGTGTCGTTAGTGTCCATGGACGGTGGTGACGACTTAAACATCAAGTGACCCTCCTGTTCGTTTGCCACAAATGACATAAAAAAAAAAGTTATTCTCGAAGATATGCTTTATTATTTTCTTGGTGTGGTTTTATTGTGAACCCAGTTCTTTAGCAGTCAGGCCTGTGCATACAAACAGACAGACAGACATTTCTGAAAATGATTGAAACTTTTCTCTAGAACTCAATTATATATCTCTCATCGTTCGTAAAAACCGTTTTCGTTCGACCCATTTTTTTTCGACTCCCCAGATATTATCCCCTACAACCTCACCAACTTTACCACTTTATGATATTAGTACAGATAATATAATTAGTTATTAGCTTCTGCCCGCGACTTCGTACGCGTGGAATGGTTATTTTCGGCTAAGACGCAGCGGAAGCTCTCAAAAGGAAAAAATACCCCGATTTTAAAACATTTTTCATTGTTGCTCCGCTCCTATTTGTCTTAGCGTGATGATATGTAGCCTATAACAATCACAAATAACGTGGCTTTATATTGGTAAATCGGTTCAGTAGTTCCTGAGATTACCCCTTACAACGTCACAAACTCGCAAACTTTATCTCTTTATAATCTTTATATATTAATTTCTTCTGTGCGTGTCTTTGTCACTGAACTCCGCCAAAACGGCTGGACCGATATTAATAAAGCTTTGTGTGCGTGTTCCAGTGGACCCGAGAATGGTTTAGATTCACAATTGGACCCGGTAGGTGGCGTTGCTGTTGACTTATAGGCTTTTTTTTTATTACCAAGGCAGGACAACGTCCGCCAGGTCCGCTAGTATTAGTATAGATTCCTAGACACCTACAGCAACTTTTTTCACGAAAAATTACAGACACGCTAGATTCACATTCCTATTATATATGTAGATAATATATATTGCAACCAGAATCCTATTACTACACATTTATAATGTTATTTCAAATCGTTGCCAGATAAGATACAGAAATCCATTTTAAAGCCCTCGTAGGCCTTGACTTTATCGATACCATTGTATCTCTCGTAATTTTATATGCGTAGAGTATTTGTTGCATTATCTGTGAATTATTGATTACTAGATGTGCCCGCGACTCCGCCCGCGTGGAACCTGATTTACAAAACAGTGATTAATAAAGTCATCTGAATGGTATTAAGTCCATTTACTTATCTACGTTTCTCTCGTACTTAAGTCCCGTCCTCATTAAAATTACAATAACTTTTGATAGAGCGTACCGATTTTAATGAAACCAAAACGAAATTTTACTTTAAGATACGCTTTTTTATCACGCTTTTATTAGCTTCACCTGTATGTATGTATGTAACCGACCCCTTTGAGCAAGACCCAGAGGTAGGCCCAAAACAAATTGGAAGGGTGTCGTTCTGAAGGACATGAACGAGTGCAAAGTTACCGAAGATGATGTCAAGGACAGAGCGAAGTGGAGAAGTAAAATACGAAAGGCTGACCCCACCACCATGTGGGACAAATAGTCGAAGGGATAGTTGGAGTGTTAAATTCCCTACGTAGTCTGTTGGCTTTCTTTTCACGTGACCATACCATCGCAGCCTACTTTCCGTAATCTTATCGGCAATGTCGCGCACTCCTAGGCTACCTCGCACGTATTCGTTGCGGATTTTATCGAGCCGCGTTATGCCACACATCCACCGTAACATCTTCATTTCGGCAACTTGGATAGTATGGATGTTCTTTTTATTTGCAGACCATGTTTCACTGCCATACATAAGGACTGGTCTTATAATGGACTTGTAGACAAGACCTTTGAGTTTAACAGGCATTCTATTATCGCATGTAACACCCGTCACGTCTCGCCATTTGAGCCACGCTGCGGCTATCCGGTGTTGAATGTTGGCTTCAATGTTTCCAGACTTATCCATTACATTTCCCAAATACCTGTACTGGTCGCATGAGGTGACCATTTGTCCATCGATGGAAATCGGAGCATTGTCGCTAGCATCTGGTGCATTAAAGGATATAAACTGGGACTTTGTAACACTCAACATAAGGCCACCGGCTTGTAATTGGTGCTTCCACAACAGCAGTGTGACAGCAGTAACTCAATACGGCTTTCTGTGCAGATGGCCACATCGTCAGCGTATATAAAAGTCCACAGAGCTAAGTTTTGCGCCACCTCGGTGAGTGAGTCCAACACCAAACAAAACAAGAAGGGGCTCAGTACAGAGCCTTGGTGAACGCCTTCCGTGACCGGTATCGGTTTTGTCTCACCCGCCATTGTGCGTACCACAGATCTCGCATCCCTATACATGTCGGCAATGATGTTCACATACTTTTCGGGGACATTCTTTTTACGGAGGCTCCACCAGATAGTATCCCTCGGGACACGATCAAATGCCTTTTCCATGTCTAGGAATGCGATGTACATCTGTCGGTGCTTAGCACGATATTCCTCAGCAATCGTGTTTAACGCGAACATTGGATCGATGGTAGATAAGCCAGGTACGAAGCCATAGTTATAAATAATTCCATCAAAAATATAAATTTGAAAAGAGAGCCAAGTTCAATATTATGATATATGCCTTGGTTGTTGACTTCAACGACAAAAGAAGTGAGATTTTAATGGGTGCCAAGTCCACAGTTATAACAACATAAAATATTTTATAACTGAAAATATAATTTCTTCTTATAACTTAGGATAATATATAGAAGCTCAAGGTCTGACTTGGATAGTTCGAACATATGAATTATTATTAAGTACCTACTAAAACAGTCATGGAAGAGCCCTATGTTCGATGGCTAGTTTCTACCAGCAAGCCAAATTTTCGGAATATTAAAATAAGAACTTATAGCTTTAGAAGTTGCGAATGCTATCATCTAATTCGTATATTCTAACTAGCTACAATTCTTAGGCTACAATATTATCCTTAGTTATAAGCAGAAATTATGTTTTAAATTGTTATAGCATATTTTATGTTGTCTTCTATCTATATATATATATATTATTATAATAAAAATGAAGTGTCTGTATGTAATATCAAAATACATTTTTTTGACTGATTGGGTATGAAGGTATACACGATTCTGATAACAAAAATGCAATTTTTTAAAATTTTTGTCGGTCTGTCTGTCTGTTTGTTCCTGCTAATCTCCGAAACCGCTAAACCGATTTTGACGGGAATTTCACTGGCAGGTAGCTGAAATTACAGCGGGTTACTTAGGCTACTCTAAATTAGACTAACTATTAACCGCGGCTTCGTCTGCAATACTATCTCCAAAATGGTTCGACCGATTTACACTGAGCTTTCACCAGACGATAGCGGACATCATAGCAAGTAATTTAGTCTATTTGAATTTAGACTAGCTATTGACTGTGGCTTCGACCGCAATGCTATCTCCAAAACGGTTGGACTGATTTTCACAGGACTTTCACCGACAGATAGCTGACCTTACAGAAAGTAATTCAGTTTACTTTAATTTAGACTAGCTGTTAACCGTTGCTTCGTCTGCAGCACGGTCTTCAAAACGGTTAGACCGATATTCACAAAATTTTTATCGACAGATATCTGACCTTATAAAAAATAATTCAAGCTATTTTAGTTTATACTAACTGTTAACCGTGGCTTCGCCTGTAGTGCTATCTCCAAAACGGTTCTACCAATCTTTACGAAACTTTCACTGGCAAATAGCTGACCCTATAAAAAGTAATTCAAGTAATTTTAATTTATACTAGCTGTTAACCGTAACTTTGCTTGCAATGCTATCTCCAAAACGGTTCGATCGATCTTCACGTAACTTTTACTGGCAGATAGCTGATCTTACAAAAAGTAACTCAAGCAATTTTAGTTTATACTAGCTTTTAACCGTGGTTTTGCCCGCAATGCTATCTCAAAAACGGTTAGACCAGTTTTCACGAAACTTTCACTGGCAGATAGCTGACCCTATAAAAAGTAATTCAAGCAATTTTAATTTATACTAGCTGTTAACTGTGACTTTGCCTGCAATGCTATCTCCAAAACGGTTCGATCGATCTTCACATAACTTTCACTGGCAGATAGCTGATTGTATAAAAAGTAATTTAAGCAATTTTAGTTTATACTAGCTGTCAACCATGATTTCGCCCGCAATGCTATCTCCAAAACGGTTAGACTAGTTTTCACGAAACTTTCACTGGCAGATAGCGGACCTTATAAAAAGTAATTTAATTTATTTTAATTTAGACTAGCTTAGACATAATACAATTTCTTGCGGAACAGGCAAGCGTTTATTTTTTGTATAGTCACAAATTCTTAATTATAATGGAAATGTATATTAAATGTAATGTAAATGTAAATCTTTATAATAATATTTTAAGTTATTGTTTCATTAGTTCCTTATACACTGTAAGTGAGGACTGAGATAGTTATATGGTGGGTTAAGGTTCCATGATGACAAACCTCATTTGGCACGCTGTTAGTATTTATATATCTACTGTACACGTTACATGTTACTTTTAGTGGCGTGCGCGTCGTACTTACTATTGTCTTTAAAGAATATTTCTATAATTGTACATAGTCTCACAATTTTATATTTCGTTAATACGATTTAAAAAAACTCATGCGGAGCTGCGGGTACAGCTAGTTCGTAATAAAATTAATATCAAATGGTTTTTATTAATGTCCAATACTAAATCCCAGTTAACGAAATAAATACGAAAATCGACTATACTCTTAGTTATAAGTTCTAAAAGTGGTATGAATGGAAAAAAATAATTAAGGGTGTTTATATATTGTTATATATTCACGCGAAGACCTTAAAATCCACATATAGACCGGCTGTCATCAATTTTGATTGCTGAGTCTTACATTACAGGCACTATAAGTAAGTGTTTCTAATAGAGTCAATTAATTGAAAAATTATAAGAAAATGATAAAAATGTGTTAGTTTCTGATTTATCCCTTTATATTCACCCGATTACATATCTCGATGCTAAATTTGAACTTTCTAGGTCATCCGGAACTGGGTTAAAATTTTGGTCTATAGGTCAGCCAGTGATAAAAATGACTTTTTTTTGGTTAATATTTAAATAAGGGTATGTGAAGTGTGTTTATAAAATTTGAAATATATATGTATCTCGCAAGTCTCAATACGTGAACTTAATTTGACATGTTTTTGTGAAATAGTTTTTGAGTTATGAGGGGGTCAAAAGTGGCTCCAAATGGTTCGTGTTACACACGATACCGCGCGCTCGCCATTCCATTAGCTTGAACTTGGCTTGAAAAGCTGCCCCAAAGATATTTTTGACGGAATCTTGGAATGTCATGTAGTTGATTTTATACTTTATTCATAGTTTTGTGTTCTTTAGCTCTATATTTTGTAATGTTGGTGGTTTTTTACGTAATATAGTTTGGTTATTCTGCACAAATGAAGTGGATCGGTAATAATACCATGGACATGCTCCGATGATTCTCACTTGCTACAAAAACTCCCTGGAAAGTTCTAATAAGACGGCCACCATGGTGTTAGTTCATTGAAATGATCGTACGATACTTGTAATATAATTGCCTACTCGACAATGGCAGTAATAATATACTAGAAGATTGGTTGCCAAAAATAAAATAAGCTGTCCCTATTCTGGAAAGGTCACAACTGTTTTGAAGTTTCCAACAATGTTTGAATTATTAAATTTTCTTTTCTTGTAATAAGTATATGGAAATTTTTAGAAATACAATTTCTCTGACAGACAACCTTATTCAAGAATGACGATGTAAAATTTCCTTTTAGTTGTATTTTAACGAGCAAACTTCAGAGACTTTGAAAGCTGTACAATTTTACCATGAATCTACTTTAGAACTAAGACAACAAAAACGTTAATGACACTTTACTTATATAGAAGTGGTATTTTCGTGAAATGCCAAAGGTTATAAATTTACGATAACATGACGAGGATTAAACTGAGCGTCGATCAGGAGAGCTGAGTCGATCGAGCCCGAAGGACATTAATTTTACTGCGTAGAATTTTATCATGCTGGCGTCTGTGACATAATTTCACGACTACTACAGACGCTAACGTGAGCTGTGTTTTTGAAGTGAAAACTTCTTTGGGCGTATATTTTCGGGGTATTTTTGTCATGAGATACATTGTCCATAGTTTCGCGGCATGAGATACTAGTAGGCGTGACCAGCCGTATTTCGCTTGTTCGGCTTGCGGTAGACTAACGCGGTGGTGGTAGGGTTCTACAGCCTGACTGGGTCGCAACCACCATGTATATGGGTATATGGCGAAAAAGCCCGTCATAGTGATTCGCTTCTGCGGGTCGCGTTTCGGGATCAGCCTGTGCATATCCAGCTGTTCGCAGGCCGGCATGACAGCGGTGACCGGCGATGGATAGTGTGTCACTCGGTGGTCGCCATTGTTTTTGGATTGTACTGTGCTTACCATCAGGAACAGTGCAGTCATTTTGTCGAGCTACTATAAAAAAAAAACGACGCATAATATAGTGGCCTGTGGACATGTAATATTGATATTTTATATTGAGCTTGTGCAGCTTTTTTTTTCGAACTGACTACGCTATTGTCCAAGCAAGGTCTTAACAGCTTCACCGGACTACGACCTTGTGCAGCCTATCATATGTTTTATTAATTAATGAAGTGTATAAAAATGTATATAATTATTGTTCGGAGTGCCAATAGATGTGACAGAGATACTAATGATAATAATTTCAGTATACAATTTAATTTAGTATTATTAAATTTAGATATTGTAATTCACACTAAAATTAATTTAAAAATTCAATAGAAGAAACTACTTGAGTTTTACTTCTGTCGGCAGTCCTTATGACTGCTTCGATTTTTGTTATTAATACAAAACAATGATTAAAGTCTGATTTTATAAAATACGTAATAATAAATAGGCATAGATCTACTGTTCTTAATCTCAAATACTTAAATTGGACTATAACGTTGGAGCTTGTTGTTTGTTGAGCTTCATTGAACTTGTTCTGTTTTTTTCCGTAATCGAGCGTAGGAAGTTATATATGGGTCGTTCAACTTCCTATTGGTTTCGTAGTACTTCATACTAATTGGGTAATCACCGACGTTCAAGTTTAATTCGATTTGTATTTTTCGAAAAAGTCACCAAAATGTTAGTGAGAAAATATCACATACATTTTTGGGTCTAGTTTGAACAAAAATAAATTCGTCTACTCGTGTATTAAATAAAAATGTAAAGCTATTATTTTTTATATGATTTCTAAAAGTATAATTGATCATTCTCATACCATATTATTAATTGAGAAATTATATTATTTTTTGTGTACAAAATGACATAAAAATCGGCCAAGATGTTTTTAAATGAAACAAAAGAACCAGACATTTTTTTAACGTGATATTTGTGACAAATGGCTCTTTATAATAGACATGTATAGTAAAATTTCGAAAACAAAAGTTCGAACAGAACTATAGATTTATTAATATAGGTGTTTTTTTTAATTTTGTAACTTTCGATTTTAAATGGGGATTTAGTTTGAGATGGCATACACACTACCCCTAGAAGAGGACTGCCTTCAAGTACAGTTACCGGAACATATCTATAGGAGTTCGGCGATGTACTTTCAACTTGAAAGTTCTAGCGAACTACGGTCTTAGAAGAAATAATAGCACCTACCTATTGTTAAATCACAAAGGTTTCCTTCACCGAAATTTCGGCTTTTTCGCAAGGATTGGAATATATTACGTCAATCGACACGTTATCTGAACACGCAATCACTGAGCTAAATCTATTCGTGTAGTCCGGTGAAACTGTTAAGACTTTACTTGGTCAATAGCGTAGTCAGTTCGAAAAAATAAAAAAAAACTATTACTAATTTTTTCTATTAAGACGTTGCTTGGCCAATAGCGTAGTCAGTCCGAAAAAAAAAATCGGCATATTTTTCAATTTTTGATCAAACTCTTTACTTTTTTTCCCGGTCGTTTGGAAATATCCGTGAAATCGGGCGATTTTTGTGATATTTGAGAGCTTTTAGTTCTTATAATTATTGATTCATGGATAAAATCAACATAAGACGTTGTACAAGATTATACGGTATAAAAATATTTGCTCTAGTGTCGTTATCCAGGGAGGGAAAAGGGGATTTCCTTTCTATGGATAGAACATCGCCCGCATTTCCTCTTAAACAGCGCCATGATGTTTGTTTAAATAGTTAAGGTGTGAAGGCATAATAAACAAAGAAACAAACTCGCATTCCATTTATAATATTAGATAGGAAGTTACTATATGGTAACTATAACTAGATAAAACGATTATATAAATAAATGAATATCGATACTATGTATTCTGTTTGTGGTATAATAGTACTTATTGAGGTCACACGTCTTTGTTTCTTTCATCCCATAAATAAGATTAAGCGATGGTGACGTAACTAATATCCAGTATCTCTAGAGGCTGACCCTAATTGAGTTCGGAGTGGTTCATTGCTTAACATTTTTCCGGACGAAGTAATTACTTCGAAGAAATGTAAAAAAAACGGTTATACAGTTCTTAGTGTTTTTAGGTTAATTTGGTATTATGGTCAAGTATCTTTTTATACATTACCAGCTGTACCCGCGACTCCGTCCGCGTGGAACCTAATGTAAAAGATCTGTGAGTGAAAAAAATTGTAAAATTATCTGAATATAAAGTCTTCTATCTACATTTCTCTCGTACTTAAGTCACGTCGTCATTGAAATTACAATAACTTTTGACAGAGTGAACCGATTTTAAAGAAACCAAGACTGAATATTACTCGAGGATATGTTTTATGATTTGTGGTGAGGTATTATTGTGAACACTGTACTTTAGCAATGATGCGTGTACAAACAAACAGACGGAAATTTCTAAAAATGATTAAAATGTATTTTATTACTTATTTCAAGATACCTGCATCAATTTGTTTTCACAAAAATCTTAAAAGGGAGGTTTCATAGTGAACACAGTACTTTAGCAGTGATGCGTGTTCATACAAACAGACAGACAGACGGACATTTCTAAAATTAATTGAAATGTATTACTTATTCCTAGACACCGGCAACAATTTTTTTCACAAGAATCTAAAGGGTACAGACACCTTAGATTTACATACCTATTAATTGTATAGATAAGTTGATCACAATCTGATTTGATTTTAAATAACAATATGGTCTTATAACACGCTAAAATTAGAGAACTAGCTCTCAAATGCAACTACCGGAAGACACCTACAATTGTTTCACGTGGTTGTGCCGTGAGGGCTTGAAGCGATGATGACTTGTGTACGGCCAGAGTGGACGCTTAAATCGAGCGTCGAGCGTGGCGGAGCGTGCGTCGTTCGTGTGAAACAGATGCATTAATACGTAGGTGTCCAATCCAGATAGGCGTCGAGTGGCGTGTCCACCCCAGCGTGCTTGTTTGCATTGAGCTTGCGTTCGTTTGCGTACAAGTTCAAACTATTTTGTGTTTTACAGTCGCGATACGAGCGTGTGCCTCATGTCAGTCGAAGAAACAATTTCGATGATATAAAGTAAACCAGGAACATGGTTGTCTTCCCATTTTTTATATAAATATATATATATATATACAACGCAGACGCCATTTTAAAAACGTGACTGATTCACACGAACGCTGAGCGTGTACTATGGCCACTCAGTGAACGCGCTCTCGATCGCTCCATATTCACTCAGGCTGCACACTTAGTTAATAGCGTGATGAACACCGCATCGATTCGAATCCTTGCAACTAAGTCGAAGCTTTCGGTGAAAAGTAACATAGTGATGAAACCACAGTATGAAAATTTTGTACAAAAGCGCGAAGTAGTAGACACTTAATAAAATAAAAAATCTAGGCTTACCACAAAACACCCTCAAAGATCGTTAGCAAAATATTCACCCTTGTATTATAACGTGACTTATACGAGAATATACTCGCACAATAAAAAGAGAGCTTGAATCATTATTAGCATTGAAATAAAGTATTGACACTGGCAGACGTTTTCGCGACGAAGATTGCGCACGAAAAAAAAAATGTGTAACATTAAAAAAACGATTCCGAAATGTCGAGAGCCTCGTAAACGGAAGGTCCCGAAGACGTTTTTATTACGGGACCGCGTTGTATTGCTTGGGGCCAATTGAATTCGCACTTTTAGTATTTCTTCCAAGACTTTTATATGGATTGGTTAAATAAGTTCGTATTGTCTATTAACTTTGTGTTACGTATTGAAGTTTATTCTTTTATCTATTTCTACAAACTCAAAAGAACATGCAGTTTACTTGAAGCTAAGTTAAAGTTAAAGTTTTGAAGAGAAGTCGATATATGTATACATTGAAGAGATATTGTCAGAATCAAATATATCTTGAGCGCTTACCATAAATTTATTTGCTGGAACTTAAGTTATAAATAACAAAGAGACGCGTTAACTTCTCTAGCGTACTCTTTATTTGTCTTTCTCTAATCAAATACCTATTTGGTATCAGAAAGGTAGTAAATGTTGCAATAAAATTTTATACTACACATTCACGTTAATCACGTCTAAAGAGGTTTGACTTCAATATCATAAAAAAATGGGTATATGCTTATGACCACACGGTAGAACTGAAAGCTAATATAGAAAAAATAGAATGATACCCACTTTGTCTGACAGTAAAAACGGTTGATGTCAACTGGAGCTGAGTATACACAATTCACTTTCAGTTATCGTTTTGAAAGAACACATTATGCACCTAAAGAAGTTTTCACTTACAATAATATACTAACAATACATTTTTAATGATGTAGCATATTAAAATACTTATAATACGATCTTTATTGAGATGTGAACATCCCACGCGCTTATTCTCTGTTACTCCGGTATATATGTATATTCTCAGACGAAGCCAACGAACCGAGAAACAATTTTCGCAGATATTATTACTACATATTATAAAACAAAGTCCTACGCCGCGTTTGTATGTTCGCGATATACTCAAAAACTACTGAACGGATTTTCATGCGATTTTAGTTAATAGATAGAGTAATTCACGAGGAAGGTTTAGTTATGTAATTTGTCAAGATTTTGTGTAATTTGGTTGAAATATAACAATAATTGTTGAAAGTGTCGGAAGAAGTTAAGCCGCCTGAGAGCTTTCGTCGAAAACGCTGCCTAATCATTTTGAGATATAAGAGAACAATTAAGAAAATAAATGACGTAGATGAAGTTGCGGGTATTAGCTAGTATTATTATATAATCAAGTATCTTAGGGATCTTTTATGAAAGCTTTGAGTCGCTTAGGTACCATTACGTAAAGAGATTATATCAATTTCAATGTATGGGATTACACCAGTGTATATGATAGATACTGGCCTAATTATGTCGATTAATCCATCTATACATCATCTAGTTTGTAAGGGCTAAACGCTTTATATCGTTCATATATCTTTAGAACGAAGTTTCTAAACGCGACTTTGGGTAGGAGTTAACTGGTAGAGATTGTCACGTGAGGAAAAAGCGTTATGTCCCTCTGACTTCCTTTCTCTCTTTTTAATATAGATGGATGTTTATGTGTATATGTGTGTTCTTGAATTCGGGCAGACGAGCATCGATCACAGTATTTTATCTGTACTCAACTCGTGGAAATTTCGGTAAAATTACTTTTTATGTCATATTTTTATATGATTCATAATTTAGTGTTCATATTTAGTTCAAATTTGTTTATTTATTTTTCTAAGAACTTTAGATCACAATCATGGTATTTTAAAAACATGAATAGAATTACAAAGTGCCCATTATGAAGTAATGGTGAGTTTGTGGCGGGATCTTGGAATTATATGTAGTGGATTTTATATTTTATTCATAATCTTGTGTTATTTGTGTGTATATTTTGTAATATTGTTGGTATTTTACGTAATATCGTTTGTTTATTGTGCACAAGTGAAGGGGATACTTCATACTAATTGGGTAATCACCGACGTTCAAGTTTAATTCGATTTGTATTTTTCGAAAAAGTCACCAAAATGTTAGTGAGAAAATATCACATAAATTTTTGGGTCTAGTTTGAACAAAAATAAATTCGTCTACTCGTGTATTAAATAAAAATGTAAAGCTATTATTTTTTATATGATTTATAAAAGTATAATTGATCATTCTCATACCATATTATTAATTGAGAAATTATATTATTTTTGGTGCACAAAATGACATAAAAATCGGCCAAGACGTTTTTAAATGACCAATGGCTCTTTATAATAGACATCTATAGTAAAATTTCGAGCAGAACTTTATAGATTTATTAATATAGCTGTTTTTTTTTTAATTTTGTAACTTTCTATTTTAAGTGGGGATTTAGCTTGAGATGGTATACACACTACCCCTAGAAGAGGACTGCCTTCAAGTACAGTTACCGGAACATATCTATAGGAGTTCGGCGATGTACTTTCAACTTGAAAGTTCTAGCGAACTACGGTCTTAGAAGAAATAATAGCACCTACCTATTGTTAAATCACAAAGGTTTCCTTCACCGAAATTTCGGCTTTTTCGCAAGGATTGGAATATATTACGTCAATCGACACGTTATCTGAACACGCAATCACTGAGCTAAATCTATTCGTGTAGTCCGGTGAAACTGTTAAGACTTTACTTGGTCAATAGCGTAGTCAGTTCGAAAAAATAAAAAAAAACTATTACTAATTTTTTTTTGGGTTTATTTATTTCAAAGTATAACCGAGTATACTTTTCTATATAAACAGGCGTATATAAAACATTTCAATATATTTGTCTCCTCTGTCAACCGATTTTCTTTACTTTTTTTTTAGCTATTGACAAATGTTTCTAATAAAAAATAAAGAATTATAAGCAATTAAAAACGAGACACACGGAAATAAACAGTTAAATAGGTACTGAAGATAAGTGTTTGTTAGTTGTTGTTAACAGATAAAGATGTTTTATTAGTTCATTTATTATTCGTCAGAATAGCGAAACAGATAAATAAAGGGTTATTGTTTGTTATTTATTTTAATAATATTAACAATATAAGTCGAACAACCCATATGAGGTGAAATAATATTTTAAGTAGCAAAACGAGTATTTTAAAAAATCGATGTTAAATAAAACAGATGTTTTATAGATACACATTATAGCCAGTTATCAGGGTTATATCTGATGTAATGTACCAAGGAATGAGGAAGTTATGAGTAATTTCGAGGTTATAGGCTGTTAATTTCGATTTTTACGTGCCTTGTCGGACAGATGTTTTATAGATATACATTATAGCCGGTTATCAGGGTTATACCTGATGTAATGTACCAAGGAATAAGAAAGTTATGAGTAATTTCGAGGTTATAGGCTGTTAATTTCGATTTTTACGTGCCTTGTCGGTCGTTGTAGCGTTGTAGGTGAATTTTATTTGATTTTGAATCCAAATAAGTTGTTTCATTAAATCAATCAATTAGTGATGCTTTAGTTTAATAATTCTTTATTATTTGTCGTAATAAATAGTTAGGTAATAATAAAATTTATATTGTGTTATAATACTATACCTACTTTATAATGTAATCCCAACTTTTATAGTAGGGAAGTTGATGTTCGGAAGCGCTACCTGGTGGCTAGTTATAGATAAATGGAAAGCATAAAAATCTTGTTCCATCTTTTAGTTATATTATTCTTCCGTCCGCGTGAATGTGACTTCTCTCCTCCTAAACGGCTGGACCAATTTTTTTTTGTTCCAGTGGATTCGAGGATAGTACAGATCCACAATTGGACCCGGCAGGTGCCGCTGCAGTTTGATTTTAGGGTTTTTTTAGGGCAGGACAACATCAACCGTGTTCGCTAGTATTAACTTATCCTATTAATTATGTAATATTATAAATGGGACATAAACAAATAAGTTATAACTTTAGAAGTTATTGTTTAAATTATACAAAACATAATGAGAAATGTCAAATACGCTTGCAAAAATATTGCCACCGAGAGCTCTATCTCGACGTGCACTGCATAAAGCGTGTGAGTTAGTGATAACGTCGGTTGTCATCGTTTATAAATACATAAAAGCGGACGAATCCGCGGTCGCCCACTTGTAAAACATATACTTAATCTCGGTTAGAAAATACATATATCGTGTACACATATATGTTTCAACAACTCATATATGTATGAATAGTTAGCTTAGCTTAGGTTAGCTCAGATAGGTCGCGAATTGCATGTATCAGGCAACAGCCAAAGCCGAGGTGTGCCGCGCACCCTTGAGCTAGTTGTCAAAATAAAATCGGCTGAGTGCCTTAAGCGCTTGCCTTAGTAGTCCGGTGAAGCTGTTAAGACCTCGCTTGGTCAATAGCGTAGTCAGTTCGAAAAAAAAAAAAAAAACTGGACATTGGCGGGGTGGTAGGGTTTTACAGCTTGACTGGGTCGCAACCACCATGTATAAAAAGCCCGTCATAGTGATTCGCTTCTGTGGGTCGCGTTTCGGGATCAGCCTGTGCATATCCAGCTTTTCGCAGGCCGGCATAACAGTGGCGACTGCCGATGTATGTATGTAGTAGTATGTCAGCTTACCATCAGACATAGTGCAGTCATTTTGCCGTGCTACAATAAAAAAAAATCTAGATGTAAAACACTATCGCCGTTTAGTAAGCAGCACCGTTTAAATAAAAAAATGGTGGCTTCTACTTTGAAATTTGGTTAAATATTCTCATGACGCTTTAAAGTACATATCATATTTTGAACGTGCCAACCGATATAGAGACCAATTTTTAAATCACAGTAATTACTGCATGAAGATAAATGCAAAATAAAAAAAAAGACAGTTTGATGTGTGTTGACTTGCGCGGTGTTGTTTGTTAAGAGGCGGGCGGCGAAACATTTGCAGGGTAGGTTTTACAGATATATATTGCTGTCGCGCAGGGACCGGCGCTCCCGTGCTTGGCGTGAAATGGACAACTGCAACTCGGGCTGATTATACGTATGTTAAATGTACGAAAACAAAGTTTTGTATTCCCCATATTCCTCGTACAAAAAATCGGTATGTTTTTTCCGGTGAAGCTATTAAGACGTTGCTTGGCCAATAGCGTAGTCAGTCCGAAAAAAAAAATCGGCATATTTTTCAATTTTTGATCAAACTCTTTACTTTTTTTCCCGGTCGTTTGGAAATATCCGTGAAATCGGGCGATTTTTGTGATATTTGAGAGCTTTTAGTTCTTATAATTATTGATTCATGGATAAAATCAACATAAGACGTTGTACAAGATTATACGGTATAAAAATATTTGCTCTAGTGTCGTTATCCAGGGAGGGAAAGTATTATTCGTCAGAATAGCGAAACAGATAAATAAAGGGTTATTGTTTGTTATTTATTTTAATAATATTAACAATATAAGTCGAACAACCCATATGAGGTGAAATAAAATTTTTAGTAGCAAAACGAGTATTTTAAAAAATCGATGTTAAATAAAACAGATGTTTTATAGATACACATTATAGACATTTATCAGGCATTCCATTTATAATATTAGATAGGAAGTTACTATATGGTAACTATAACTAGATAAAACGATTATATAAATAAATGAATATCGATACTATGTATTCTGTTTGTGGTATAATAGTACTTATTGAGGTCACACGTCTTTGTTTCTTTCATCCCATAAATAAGATTAAGCGATGGTGACGTAACTAATATCCAGTATCTCTAGAGGCTGACCCTAATTGAGTTCGGAGTGGTTCATTGCTTAACATTTTTCCGGACGAAGTAATTACTTCGAAGAAATGTAAAAAAAACGGAAATTCTTTATTATTTGTCGTAATAAATAGTTAGGTAATAATAAAATTTATATTGTGTTATAATACTATACCTACTTTATAATGTAATCCCAACTTTTATAGTAGGGAAGTTGATGTTCGGAAGCGCTACCTGGTGGCTAGTTATAGATAAATGGAAAGCATAAAAATCTTGTTCCATCTTTTAGTTATATTATTCTTCCGTCCGCGTGAATGTGACTTCTCTCCTCCTAAACGGCTGGACCAATTTTTTTTTGTTCCAGTGGATTCGAGGATAGTACAGATTCACAATTGGACCCGGCAGGTGCCGCTGCAGTTTGATTTTAGGGTTTTTTTAGGGCAGGACAACATCAACCGTGTTCGCTAGTATTAACTTATCCTATTAATTATGTAATATTATAAATGGGACATAAACAAATAAGTTATAACTTTAGAAGTTATTGTTTAAATTATACAAAACATAATGAGATATGTCAAGTACGCTTGCAAAAATATTGCCACCGAGAGCTCTATCTCGACGTGCACTGCATAAAGCGTGTGAGTTAGTGATAACGTCGGTTGTCATCGTTTATAAATACATAAAAGCGGACGAATCCGCGGTCGCCCACTTGTAAAACATATACTTAATCTCGGTTAGAAAATACATATATCGTTTAAAAACGAGATCATGTAAATCGGTATATAAGTTTTCGAGTTGTGAGCACAGTAATCGACGGAGATACTTTGTCTTAAAATATGTAAGGATTTATTGTAATACTAGCTTTTGCTCACAGGTTCTTTCGCGTTAATGTATATCTGAGTAATGCCACGGGACATTGGCGCATACTCGATTACACATGCAAGTGGAAGGGTTTTATCTTTTTTCCCTTATCAAACTGAAATAGTTTAGAATATTATCCGATACAAAATATATATAAGGGTTGTTGAGGTACGTATGCTTGGTACATATATATGTTTCAACAACTCATATATGTATGAATAGTTAGCTCAGCTTAGGTTAGCTCAGATAGGTCGCGAATTGCATGTATCAGGCAACAGCCAAAGCCGAGGTGTGCCGCGCACCCTTGAGCTAGTTGTCAAAATAAAATCGGCTGAGTGCCTTAAGCGCTTGCCTTAGTAGTCCGGTGAAGCTGTTAAGACCTCGCTTGGTCAATAGCGTATCTCTAGAGGCTGACCCTAATTGAGTTCGGAGTGGTTCATTGATTAACATTTTTCCGGACGAAGTAATTACTTCGAAGAAATGTAAAAAAAACGGTTATACAGTTCTTAGTGTTTTTAGGTTAATTTGGTATTATGGTCAAGTATCTTTTTATACATTACCAGCTGTACCCGCGACTCCGTCCGCGTGGAGCCGTGCTACAATAAAAAAAAATCTAGATGTAAAACACTATCGCCGTTTAGTAAGCAGCACCGTTTAAATAAAAAAATGGTGGTTTCTACTTTGAAATTTGGTTAAATATTCTCATGACGCTTTAAACTACATATCATATTTTGAACGTGCCAACCGATAAGAGACTAATTTTTAAATCACAGTAATTACTGCATGAAGATAAATGCAAAATAATGCAATAAAAAGAAAATACAGTTTGATGTGTCTAATTGACTTGCGCGGTGTTGTTTGTTAAGAGGAAACGCAGGCGGCTTTTTTTTTCTCGAACTGACTGCGCTATTGACCAAGGTCTTAACAGCTTCACCGGACTACGACGCAGGCGGCGAAACATTTGCAGGGTAGGTTTTACAGATATCTATTGCTGTCACGCAGGGACCGGCGCTCCCGTGCTTGGCGTGAAATGGACAACTGCAACTCGGGCTGATTATACGTATGTTAAATACACGAAAACAAAGTTTTGTATTCCCCATATTCCTCGTACAAAAAATCGGTATGTTTTTTCCGGTGAAGCTATTAAGACGTTGCTTGGCCAATAGCGTAGTCAGTCCGAAAAAAAAAATCGGCATATTTTTCAATTTTTGATCAAACTCTTTACTTTTTTTCCCGGTCGTTTGGAAATATCCGTGAAATCGGGCGATTTTTGTGATATTTGAGAGCTTTTAGTTCTTATAATTATTGATTCATGGATAAAATCAACATAAGACGTTGTACAAGATTATACGGTATAAAAATATTTGCTCTAGTGTCGTTATCCAGGGAGGGAAAAGGGGATTTCCTTTCTATGGATAGAACATCGCCCGCATTTCCTCTTAAACAGCGCTGTCTTTTTTTATATCAAGATGATTGGTTAAGTAGTTAAAGTGAAGGCATAATAAACAAAGAAACAAACTCGCATTCCATTTATAATATTAGATAGGAAGTTACTATATGGTAACTATAACTAGATAAAACGATTATATAAATAAATGAATATCGATACTATGTATTCTGTTTGTGGTATAATAGTACTTATTGAGGTCACACGTCTTTGTTTCTTTCATCCCATAAATAAGATTAAGCGATGGTGACGTAACTAATATCCAGTATCTCTAGAGGCTGACCCTAATTGAGTTCGGAGTGGTTCATTGCTTAACATTTTTCCGGACGAAGTAATTACTTCGAAGAAATGTAAAAAAAACGGTTATACAGTTCTTAGTGTTTTTAGGTTAATTTGGTATTATGGTCAAGTATCTTTTTATACATTACCAGCTGTACCCGCGACTCCGTCCGCGTGGAACCTAATGTAAAAGATCTGTGAGTGAAAAAAATTGTAAAATTATCTGAATATAAAGTCTTCTATCTACATTTCTCTCGTACTTAAGTCACGTCGTCATTGAAATTACAATAACTTTTGACAGAGTGAACCGATTTTAAAGAAACCAAGACTGAATATTACTCGAGGATATGTTTTATGATTTGTGGTGAGGTATTATTGTGAACACTGTACTTTAGCAATGATGCGTGTACAAACAAACAGACGGAAATTTCTAAAAATGATTAAAATGTATTTTATTACTTATTTCAAGATACCTGCATCAATTTATTTTCACAAAAATCTTAAAAGGGAGGTTTCATAGTGAACACAGTACTTTAGCAGTGATGCGTGTTCATACAAACAGACAGACAGACGGACATTTCTAAAATTAATTGAAATGTATTACTTATTCCTAGACACCGGCAACAATTTTTTTCACAAGAATCTAAAGGGTACAGACACCTTAGATTTACATACCTATTAATTGTATAGATAAGTTGATCACAATCTGATTTGATTTTAAATAACAATATGGTCTTATAACACGCTAAAATTAGAGAACTAGCTCTCAAATGCAACTACCGGAAGACACCTACAATTGTTTCACGTGGTTGTGCCGTGAGGGCTTGAAGCGATGATGACTTAGTGTACGGCCAGAGTGGACGTTTAAATCGAGCGTCGAGCGTGGCGGAGCGTGCGTCGTTCGTGTGAAACAGATGCATTAATACGTAGGTGTCCAATCCAGATAGGCATCGAGTGGCGTGTCCACCCCAGCGTGCTTGTTTGCATTGAGCTTGCGTTCGTTTGCGTACAAGTTCAAACTATTTTGTGTTTTACAGTCGCGATACGAGCGTGTGCCTCATGTCAGTCGAAGAAACAATTTCGATGATATAAAGTAAACCAGGAACATGGTTGTCTTCCCATTTTTTATATAAATATATATATATATATACAACGCAGACGCCATTTTAAAAACGTGACTGATTCACACGAACGCTGAGCGTGTACTATGGCCACTCAGTGAACGCGCTCTCGATCGCTCCATATTCACTCAGGCTGCACACTTAGTTAATAGCGTGATGAACACCGCATCGCATATCCAGCTTTTCGCAGGTCATAACATAACAGTGGCGACTGCCGATGTATGTATGTAGTAGTATGTCAGCTTACCATCAGGCATAGTGCAGTCATTTTGCCGTGCTACAATAAAAAAAATCTAGATGTAAAACACTATGGCCGTTTAGTAAGCAGCACCGTTTAAATAAAAAAATGGTGGTTTCTACTTTGAAATTTGGTTAAATATTCTCATGACGCTTTAAACTACATATCATATTTTGAACGTGCCAACCGATAAGAGACTAATTTTTAAATCACAGTAATTACTGCATGAAGATAAATGCAAAATAATGCAATAAAAAGAAAATACAGTTTGATGTGTCTAATTGACTTGCGCGGTGTTGTTTGTTAAGAGGAAACGCAGGCGGCTTTTTTTTTCTCGAACTGACTGCGCTATTGACCAAGGTCTTAACAGCTTCACCGGACTACGACGCAGGCGGCGAAACATTTGCAGGGTAGGTTTTACAGATATCTATTGCTGTCACGCAGGGACCGGCGCTCCCGTGCTTGGCGCGAAATGGACAACTGCAACTCGGGCTGATTATACGTATGTTAAATACACGAAAACAAAGTTTTGTATTCCCCATATTCCTCGTACAAAAAATCGGTATGTTTTTTCCGGTGAAGCTATTAAGACGTTGCTTGGCCAATAGCGTAGTCAGTCCGAAAAAAAAAATCGGTATATTTTTCAATTTTTGATCAAATTCTTTACTTTTTTCCCGGACGTTTGGAAATTGGACGGTGAAATCTGGCGATTTTTGTGATTTTTGAGAGCTTTTAGTTCTAATAATAATTGATTTATGGATACAATCAACATAAGACATAATATTTGCTCTAGTGTCGTTATCCAGGGAGGGAAAAGGGGATTTCCTTTCTATGGATAGAACATCGCCCGCATTTCCTCTTAAACAGCGCTGTCTTTTTTTATATCAAGATGATTGGTTAAGTAGTTAAAGTGAAGGCATAATAAACAAAGAAACAAACTCACATTCCATTTATAATATTAGATAGGAAGTTACTATATGGTAACTATAACTAGATAAAACTATTATATAAATAAATGAATATCGATGCTACGTATTCTGTTTGTGGTATAAAAGTAATCTTATTGAGGTCACACGTCTTTGTTTCTTATATTCATCCCATAAATAAGATTAAGCGGTGGTGACGTAACTAATATCTAGTATCTCTAGAGGCTGACCCTAATTGAGTTCGGAGTAGTTCATCGCTTAACATTTTTCCGGACGAAGTAATTACTTCGAAGAAGTGTAAAAAAACTGTTATACAGTCCTTAGTGTTTCTAGGCCAATTTGGTATTATGGTCAAGTATCTTTTTATACATTACCAGCTGTCCCCGCGACTCCGTCCGCGTGGATCCTAATGTAATAGAACTGCGAGTGAAAAAAATTGTAAAATTATCTGCATATAAAGTCCATTTACCTATCTACATTTCTCTCGTACTTAAGTCGCGTTGTCATTGAAATTACAATAACTTTTGACAGAGTGAACCGATTTTAAAGAAACCAAGACTGAATATTACTCGAGGATATGTTTTATGATTACATATCAATTCAATTCAATTATTACATCATTTCTAAAATTAATTGAAATGTATTACTTATTCCTAGACACCGGCAACAATTTTTTTCACAAGAATCTAAAGGGTACAGACACCTTAGATTTACATACCTATTAATTGTATACATAAGTTGATCACAATCTGATTTGATTTTAAATAACAATATGGTCTTATAACACGCTAAAATTAGAGAACTAGCTCTCAAATGCAACTACCGGAAGACACCTACAATTGTTTCACGTGGTTGTGCCGTGAGGGCTTGAAGCGATGATGACTTAGTGTACGGCCAGAGTGGACGTTTAAATCGAGCGTCGAGCGTGGCGGAGCGTGCGTCGTTCGTGTGAAACAGATGCATTAATACGTAGGTGTCCAATCCAGATAGGCATCGAGTGGCGTGTCCACCCCAGCGTGCTTGTTTGCATTGAGCTTGCGTTCGTTTGCGTACAAGTTCAAACTATTTTGTGTTTTACAGTCGCGATACGAGCGTGTGCCTCATGTCAGTCGAAGAAACAATTTCGATGATATAAAGTAAACCAGGAACATGGTTGTCTTCCCATTTTTTATATAAATATATATATATATATATATACAAAATATATGTATAAATATCGTACAACGCATACGCCATTTTAAAAACGTGACTGATTCACACGAACGCTGAGCGTGTACTATGGCCATAGATAAGATACTATATACTGAGAACTATGGCCACTCAGTGAACGCGCTCTCGATCGCTCTATATTCACTCAGGTTGTAAACTTATATAATAGCGTGACGAACACCGCATCGATGGACACGTCCGGTGAAGCTGTTAAGACCTTGCATGGCCAATAGCGTAGTCAGATCGAAAAAAAAAAAAAATCGATGGACACGGATTCGAATCCTTGCAACTAAGTCGAAGCTTTCGGTGAAAAGTAACATCGTGATGAAACGACAGTATGGTGGTAGGTTGTTTTTATTTCGTATTTTCATTGTGAACTAAATCAATAACATTTTTGTACAAAAGCGCTAAGTGTCTACTGGGTTTAATAAAAAATCTAGGCTTACCACAAAACACCCTCAAAGATCGTTAGCAAAATATTCACCCTTGTATTATAACGTGACTTATACGAGAATATACTCGCACAATAAAAGATATCTTGAATCATTATTAGCATTGAAATAAAGTATTGACACTGGCAGACGCTTTCGCGACGAAGATTGCGCACGAAAAAAAAATGTGTAACATTAAAAAAACAATTCCGAAATGTCGAGAGCCTCGTAAACGGAAGGTCCCGAAGACGTTTTTATTACGGGACCGCGTTGTATTGTTTGGGGCCAATTGAATTCGCACTTTTAGTATTTCTTCCAAGACTTTTATATGGATTGGTTAAATAAGTTCGTATTGTCTATTAACTTTGTGTTACGTATTGAAGTTTATTCTTTTATCTATTTCTACAAACTCAAAAGAAGAATGCTGTTTACTTGAAGCTAAGTTAAAGTTTTGAAGAGAAGTCGATATATGTATACGTTGAAGAGATATTGTCAGAATCAGATATATCTTGAGCGCTTACCATAAATTTATTCGCTGGAACTTAAGTTATAAATAACAAAGAGACGCGTTAACTTCTCCTATTATTTGTCTCATTTTAGCGCCCTTGATAGTCGCTTTCGGTTCTAGCGTACACTTTATTTGTCTTTCTCTAATCAAATACCTATTTGGTATCAGAAAGGTAGTAAATGTTGCAATAAAATTTGATACTACATATTCACATTAATCGCGTCTAAAGAGGTTTGACTTCAATATCATAAAAAATAGGTATATGCTTATGGCCACACGATAGAAATGGAAAGTAATATAGAAAAAATAGAATAATGCACACTTTCAGTCATTGTTTTGAAAGAACCTATTATGCACCTAAAGAAGTTTTCACTTACAATAATATACTAACAATACATTTTTAATGACGTAGCATATTAAAATACTTAGAATACGATCTTTATTGAGATGTGAACATCCCACGCGCTTATTCTCTGTTACTCCGGTATATATGTATATTCTCAGACGAAGCCAACGAACCGAAAAACAATTTTATCAGATATTATTACTACATATTATAAAACTGTTTGTCTGTATGTTCGCGATAAGCTCAAAAACTACTGAACGGATTTTCATACGATTTTAATTAATAGATAAAGTGATTCACGAGGAAGGTTTAGTTATGTAATTTGACTAGATTTTGTAAATTGGTTGAAATATAACAATAATTGTTGGAAGTGTTGGAAGAAGTTAAGCCGCCTGAGAGCTTTCGTCGAAAACGCTGCCTAATCACTTTGAGATATAAGAGAACAATTAAGAAAATAAATGACGTAGATGAAGTTGCGGGTATCAGCTAGTATTATTATATAAGCAAGTATCTTAGGGATCTTTTGTGAAAGCTTTGAGTCGCTTAGGTACCGTTACGTAAAGAGATTATATAAATTTCAATGTAAGGGATTACAGACGTATATATGATAGATACTGGCCTAATTATGTCGATTAATCCATCTATACATCATCTAGTTTGTAAGGGCTAAACGCTTTATATCGTTCATATATCTTTAGAACGAAGTTTCTAAACGCGACTTTGGGTAGGAGTTAACTGGTAGAGATTGTCACGTGAGGAAAAAGCGTTATGTCCCTCTGACTTCCTTTCTCTCTTTTTAATATAGATGGATGTTTATGTGTATATGTGTGTTCTTGAATTCGGGCAGACGAGCATCGATCACAGTATTTTATCTGTACTCAACTCGTGGAAATTTCGGTAAAATTACTTTTTATGTCATATTTTTATATGATTCATAATTTAGTGTTCATATTTAGTTCAAATTTGTTTATTTATTTTTCTAAGAACTTTAGATCACAATCATGGTATTTTAAAAACATGAATAGAATTACAAAGTGCCCATTATGAAGTAATGGTGAGTTTGTGGCGGGATCTTGGAATTATATGTAGTGGATTTTATATTTTATTCATAATCTTGTGTTATTTGT
>MU159509.1:23064-64890 GCA_015888305.1 Antheraea pernyi | reverse complement strand
TTTTTTTTTGTTTCAAATAGCCTATTATAACTTCTTGAATAATAGAATATCTGGTTTTTTTTTTCATCTTTATATGTACATTCGGAAAAAGTATATACATATATGACCATTACAAAATCTAATACAAAAGAAATCGTCTTTTCTGGAATGTGCCATTTATATTTTTTTCTTGTAAAAGAAAAATAAATTCCAAATGAAATATCGCCACAGTATATAAATATTTACACTGGGATACCGCCCAACATGAAGTAGGAGGCCGGCTGTTTCCTTCTATTTCGTTATTAAAAAAATCCAGCTACGCTAACTTTTGCGAAACTAGAATTTTTTTGATAGGTTTATAAAGGACCTTATAGTTTCAAAAGTTGAGATAAAAATGTGTTAACCTTCAAATGGAAAATTGATATAAAAAAGTGAACAATATAGTACTTAGTATGTTGTGATGCATGAAATTCGGAAAATTATATAAGTTACATACATTATAAATAGGTAGAGACAAAACAGGTAACTAAATCTCTACCTATTTTCTTCAACTATTCTTTGTTTAGTAGCTATTAGAGTAGTTGCTATGAATAAAACAATTGGAAATAGTTTATTTATACCATCGACGAGGGAAGCTCTTAGTGTGTGTGTCTATTCATCATACTTCATTCTCCTTACTTCTAAAATCTACAATATTTAATACAAATCTATATACTATACAAATAGTATGTGATGAAAAAGTTTATATTCTTTATTATGGTCGAATTTCGAGAACGATTAACAAAAAAAAGCCATCAATTATTACGGGAGAAGCCAAGAAATAATCATGACAAGCAAATTACGGTATTTTCAGATATCCACATATCGTCACAGCGCCGTTTCTCTAACGTAACCAAAGCGAGCCAAAAAAGCAAGATGGCGAACATTCACCAGCCGCGGTGCATTTAATACGTCTTTTTAAAGCCAGGGTTCAAAACACCGAATAAGTTTACAAACGTTTTACAATAAGACAACAGTTCTATCTTAACAATTTCCGCGACACTTACAGTAGATACGAGGCTTTTGAATGTTAGTATGTAGATACTATGTAGAATACAATAAAAGGGAGGCAGTCATAAGGTCTGCTGACAAAAGTGAAAATTTATAACAATGTTATTCAAACATGTTCTCTTTTTAATTATAGTGTGAATTCTTTAAAATTCATAATTAACCTTAGGCTGGTTTTCACATCTAGTGGCGCTCCGAACTATAATAAATTAATAATATACATTTTTATACAGTTTATAAATTAATCAAATATAAGGTAAGCTGAATAAACATTTTGCTGCTTTATTTCGATGTCGTTATCATATTCGCAAGTAATTAGTTAAGTTAAGTTTTCAATACTATTTTGTATATATAAAAATCCGATGTGCATGTCGTCCTAATTCTTTTCCACCGAAACGGCTTAACCATATTTTTTTCCACCATTATGGGGTTATATCGATGGTTTTTCGCTATAGTTGACCCCGATAGGTGAAGCTGTTGTCGAAATCTAGAATTTGTTCTTTAATTTACCGACCAATTTTTTTTTAGATTTCTCACACAAACAAAAATATATACTCCTAAAATTTAGTTATAATATTAGTTTGTAAGAGTTCCAATATTGATAAAGCAAGATTTTTCAGGTTCAGGTCTCCTCACGATTTCTTTCTTGACCGTTAGCTGAATGTTTGAATTAAATTAGTAAATATATGTAAATATTCAAAGGTCCTTGGCACTCGTCTGGTTCAAATCATCGGATATCGAATTTAATAAAAATGTATACAATTTCATACGACAGCCCTTATATGACAGCTGGCATCGCGTCGCGTAGCGCCGGAAAGTTGATTTATAATGTATTTATATTCAACGAAATTGCCTGATTCCGTCAAAAGGAAACTCACATACAAGGCCATATTTACATACTACTACGCACGCTTTATGTGTATATAAAATAGTTTATTTCTAGAAATTTATCTCACGTGAAATTACTATGTAAGCTTTTTTATATCCATTTTTCTCCTTTACAAGTTGATTAAAAATATAGTGAATATGAAGTGGTCCTGGTGGCTTTTCTCTTTAGTAGAAACTGAATAATAATGTTGTCGTTATTACACTATTTAACAGCCTTTAAATTTTCTAGAAATTTAGATGGTTTTAATATAAAGCCTTGGTCAACTTGTTGTTGAAGAGTTAACTCTTGGCGTAGTTATTACATGTAGTAATGGTATAATATTTATTGAAGTGAAAACTTCTTACGGCGCGTCGAGCGGTATTTTTGGCAGGAAATTTATAATTTCGCGTCATGACATGCTACGTAAGTATGACCGGCAGTATTTTGCTTGCCCAGCTTGCGTCAGACTAGCGACGTATAGTACAGCGGCCTGTGTACATGTAATATTGATATTTTGCAACTCATCACACGTTTGATTTATTAATGTATTTATTTATTAATAAATATTATTATTTAAAAAAATGTATACATATAAATATTACTCCGAGTGCCAGTAGATATGAAAACCACACTAATGTTAATAATTCCAATAAACAAATTCTGAAATTTAAATATTGTCATTCACACTATAATTAATATGATAATTCAAATTAGAACACATTTATGTTATTGTATTGAGTTTTCACTACTGCCCGCAGTTTTTATGACTGCCTCGATTTTTTTTATAAATTCTGGTACATGTAATGTTGCCTTTAAAATGTTCCATCTCTTTCCTAAACTTCCAGTATGTTGCATATGACTTTTATGTGTTATCTTTTGCAGTCGACTACATTTATAATAATCATTTCACAAATAAAAAAAAATGTATGTTTATGACACGATAGAAGTGAAATTTCCAATTTAAACAATTGTATTATTATAATCCGTAATGACAAAAAGGTTATTAATGAAACAATGTGCTTCTTTTCTGACTGTAAACATAAGTGATAACAGCTAGAGTTGAGTATTCACTATTCAGGGCGTCGCCGATCCAAGTGCACTTCATATCGCGTGACGTAACTTATATTAAACTAGCCTTTGCCCTCGACTTCGTCCGCGTGGAATAGTTACTTTGGGTTAACTATAATATACAGCGGAAGCTCTCAAAAGGAAAAAATAAACTCGATTTTGCAACATTTTGCAAATCGGACTAATACTGAGAGTACCCCCTACAATGTCACAAACTCACAAACTTTACCTCTTTATAATATTAGTATAGATTTATATACATTATCAACAAAGAAACCACTGCTTTAGAAACGTACGATATATTGAGATACGATAATTTTTTTTTTAAACGTCTAATCAGTCATAAAGGCCACCGACAAAAGTGAAAACTCAAAATAATGGAATAACTGTGTTCCCTTTTGAATTTTAAATTTAATTAAATTAAATTAAGTGTAGTTTGAATTATTTAAATTTCATAATTAGTCTAGTTTTCACATCTATTGGCATTCCGAGTAACAATTATATCCATTATCCATAAAGTTTAAAAAATTATCAAACTTATGATTGGCTGCATAATCTCAATACAAATTATAAATATTAGATGTACACATTCCTCTATACTACGCTTCGCTAATCTCACGCAAGCGCAATACGGTCGGTGGTCACGCTTAGTAATAAGTCACTGACGCGAAACCATAAATTTATATCCAACCGAAAACATTCCGCTCAACGTGCCTAAAGAGCACTTCACTTCAAAAACATTTGAAAGTGATTAAAATTCACACAAAACAATTTCTATAAAAACATTGCAACCCTTTATGAAGTTTAAATTGGACTCCTTAACGCTTAAAGAAGTAGCCAAGTATCTATCTACGTAATAGAATCACACAAGAAAATCCACTTGCAAATAGAACGAGCTCATTTACAAGATTTTACGACAATTCGAGGTACCTACAAATGTGAATCGTTAAATGTTACACGCTGATCGTAAAGGCGAACACCTATAGCTGCGCACGTTCGTCTAAAACCAATTTGCATATATCTGTAGTTGCTTCTTCCAGATATCACAGTAGTACAAGGTAATGGGTTGAATTGATAAAATAATAGATCTAAGTCTGTCATGTAGTGGCTTTTATATTCTATTCATAACCTTGTATTATTTGACTCTAACATGAATCCTGAGGTGCCGCAGAAACTCCTTGGAAAGTTCTAACAAGGGGGCCACCATCTTTTAAGAACATTAAATCTATTACAAGAAGTTTGAAATACTATAACCTACTCGATAATGGCAGTAATAATCTAAAAGATTGAATGCCAAAAATAAAGCTTGAAAAATAAATAACAGAATATAGTATTTTCAAAGCTTCTTAGGAAATTTTAAGAGAATGTTTGTTTATATACGGCTCTAGGTAAAATGGCCCACAAATATGAGAAATAGACAATATTTTATTTAGGTTTTCAAAGAGTCATTGTCCTATGCTTGCTATATATTGCAAAAGTGACGCCTCGTTTAATTTTGTGATTTCGAATCCCATACCTAGACAATTATTTGTGTACATACAAACACAAATGATTGTTCTTATATGTTTGTAAACTCTCGCAATCACTGATATACACAAACCTCGTTTGCACAATCTACGTCTCACCGACGGCACACAAAAATGAGTGCATAATTTTGTATTATGCACTCATTTCAAATAGTCTCGCTTCGCATGCGTCCTTGTAAAAACAACCTTAAAGTTAAGGTTGAATTTGCAAAGTCATAGGTTTATCGCATAACTATAACCACGTGTGTATATTGGGGAGTTATTGTGGCTGGTTTTGAGCGCTAATTTTATTCGAGACTGTGCGTCTTGGGTTTTTATAGGTCAGTGCTCGCATTTTATCGATATTTTTGAATTTCGGATGTCGATATTTTTTTAAATTTCTAGTTGTACAAATAAAACTTACTTCTATCAAATCTATGGTTTGTGACAATTTTAAATGTACGACGTCATCCAACAATTCGGAGATACGACAAGCTAAATCGAGTTTCATTGCATTCTACCATAAAACGATTGCGAGTTAATTGCCAAAATTTATCATACAAAAAATTAAACTAAGTTTAACCCGTGCACCGCTGTAGACGACCGCCCTTGCTTTAAAATGTCATTTACCGTTGCTGTTTGATTTCACCGGGTTTTATATCAATCCATAGATTGGATTAAGTAATAAAACCCGAAGGTTTACGCTTCCTAAACACGTGAATCGTAATCCCTTTCCTTGATGTGATAGGGAAACGGATATCAAGTTTCCATATAACCTTTTCCGGACAACCGATTCAATATTGTAATAATAGATGAAAGGCATATTAAGGTGCTTTTTTTAATCGAATATTTTTTTTTTGTCCCAAAGCGCGAATGTTCGAAATATGTAAAATAAAATGCCTGAAAATTTGAGCCTTTAATATTGACTCCAAGTACTCTCCTAGAAGCATGAGGAGATTTCCCATATACGATGCACGTAAACTTTTTTCTTATTTTTTTATAAATCGGCGGCACTTTATGTTATCATATCGTTCAAATCAAAATCAAAAATACTTTATTCAATTTATGAACGCTTATGAACTTCAAACCTACCATCGGTTCGGACAAACGATGCAGTCATCGAGAAGAACCGGCAAGAAACTCGATCTGGTTTATCTTATCATTATACATATTTTTACATAACATATACAGATAGTTACATTCGTTTTTAGGGGATGCACAAAAGGGTGCATCATTTACCACCAACGCTACCAGCTTTTTTCAAAATAAGTCAAAAATGCAGCAACAAAAATTTATTTTAAAAAGTAACAATTTAAATCACATGTTTTTATTCTGATTTATAATAACGATTACACACTGGTTATTTATCAATATAAATTTGTTTATCTTATATATTAACACGTGAAGCCAAAACTTTGTATCCCTTTTTAAGCGAATTGCGCGAACAGATGAACGTGAAATTTAGCATAAGTAGTTAAAGTTTATATGGAGGAAAAGTGCACAAAGCTATTTTTTTAATATAAAATGCATTACTAGCATATTACATTAATTAAAACATACATTACTCACACTACTGCTTGAATTTTACACAACATATACACACATGTAAATGAAAAAGACGTTACTGACATCCTTCATTTTATTCTGACGTTCCAATTACCTTTTCAATATTTTTAACATGACTGACGTTGCATGCCTTACATGCTCTTTGAAATCAACTGGTCAAATTGTAGGTTAATTTTATAATAATATAATATGTATAATTACATACACATAATATACATTAATAATTAATTGATAAATAATTTATCTTTAGTACATCTATGGAACCACTGAAATAATTATTGTTCTCTTTGATCTTATTGAATGTCAAAAATCTTAGGTGACAGGACTGCTATCGCTTCATGTAACTTTGCTTCATGTTGCTTCATGTCATAAGAGTAAAGCAATATTACCAAAGTCAATGTCCATATTTTAATGTTTAGTATTTTTTTATTGTTAACTCACTTCAAATGATGATTCAATAAAAAAATGCACCAAAAAATACTTTGTTAAATCAAAATAAGAAAATTTGTTTGCTCAGGGGAGGGGAGGTGGGCCTCCGGCGCTCTCACTGACCGAACGAAACGCAACAATGCAAGCACTGTTACTTCACGTCGGTTTTCTGTGAGAGGGTGGTACTACCCCGGGCGAGCCGACCCATTCATGCTGAAACCAGTAATAGTTTCAGTGTGGCTCTACCACGATTAGGTTTTCAAAGAGTTATTGTCCTATACTTGCCATATATTGCAAAGGTGACGCCTCGTTTAATTTTGTGATTTCGAATCCCAAGCCTGGACAATTATTTGTGTACATACAAACACAAATGATTGTTCTTATATGTTTGTAAACTCTCGCAATCATTGATATACACAAACCTCGTTTGCACAATTTACATCTCACAGACGGCACACAAAAATGAGTGCATAATTTTGTATTATGCACTCATTTCAAATAGTCTCGCTTCGCATGCGTCCTTGTAAAAACAACCTTAGTTAAGGTTGAATTTGCAAAGTCATAGGTTTATCGCATAACTATAACCACGTGTGTATATTGGGGAGTTATTGTGGCTGGTTTTGAGCGCTAATTTTATTCGAGACTCTGCGTCTTGGGTTTTTATAGGTCAGTGCTCGCATTTTATCGATATTTTTGAATTTCGAATGTCGATTTATTTTAAATTTCTAGTTGTACAAAAATTTACTTCTACCAAATGTATGGTTTGTGACAATTTTAAATGTACGACGTCATTCAGCAATTCGGAGATACATCAAGCTAAATCGAGTTTAATTCCATTCTACCATAAAACGGTTGCAAGTTAATTGCGAAAATTTATCATACAAAAAATTAAACTTAGTTCAACCCGTGCACCGCTGTAGACGACCGCCCTTGCTTTAAAATGTCATTTACCGCTGCTGTTTGATTTCACCGGGTTTTATATCAATCCATAGATTGGATTAAGTAATAAAACCCGAAGGTTTACGCTTCCTAAACACGTGAATCGTAATCCCTTTCCTTGATGTGATAGGGAAACGGATATCAAGTTTCCATATAACCTTTTCCGGACAACCGATTCAATATTGTAATAATAGATGAAAGGCATATTAAGGTGCTTTTTTTAATCGACTATATTTTTTTTGTCTCAAAGCGCGAATGTTCGAAATATGTAAAATAAAATGCCTGAAAATTTGAGCCTTTAATATTGACTCCAAGTACTCTCCTAGAAGCATGAGGAGATTTCCCATATACGATGCACGTAAACTTTTTTCTTATTTTTTTATAAATCGGCGGCACTTTATGTTATCATATCGTTCAAATCAAAATCAAAAATACTTTATTGAATTTATGAACGCTTATGAACTTCAAACCTACCATCGGTTCGGACAAACGATGCAGTCATCGAGAAGAACCGGCAAGAAACTCGATCTGGTTTATCTTATCATTATACATATTTTTACATAACATATACAGATAGTTACATTCGTTTTTAGGGGATGCACAAAAGGGTGCATCATTTTCAGACGTTACCATCTTTTTCCACTACCAGCTACCACCAACGCTACCAACTTTTTTCAAAATAAGTCAAAAATGCAGCAACAAAAATTTATTTTAAAAAGTAACAATTTAAATCTCATGTTTTTATTCTGATTTATAATAACGATTACACACTGGTTATTTATCAATATAAAAGCGAATTGCGCGAACAGATGAACGTGAAATTTAGCATAAGTAGTTAAAGTTTATATGGGGGAGAAGTGCACAAAGCTATTTTTTTAATATAAAATGCATTACAAGCATATTACATTAATTAAAACATACATTACTCACACTACTGCTTGAATTTTACACAACATATACACACATGTAAATGAAAAAGACGTTACTGACATCCTTCATTTTATTCTGACGTTCCAATTACCTTTTCAATATTTTTAACACCCTGACGTTGCATGCCTTACATGCCCCTTTGAAATCAACTGGTCAAATTGTAGGTTAATTTTATAATAATATAATATGTATAATTACATACACATAATATACATTAATAATTAATTGATAAATAATTTATCTTTAGTACATCTATGGAACCACTGAAATAATTATTGTTCTCTTTGATCTTCTTGAATGTCAAAAATCTTAGGTTGTCGCTTCATGTAACTTTGCTTCATGTTGTCATAAGAGTAAAGCAATATTACCAAAGTCAATGTCAATATTTTAATGTTTAGTATTTTTTTGATGGTAAACTCACTTCAAATGATGATTCAATAAAAAAATGCACCAAAAAATACTTTGTTGAATCAAAATAAGAAAATTTGTTTGCTCATGAAAGTAATCTATGACTTAGATCGCCGCGGTTACAATGATGCAGTTCAACATGATGTAGCAATTATATTTAGTACAGTTGATGATGAATTTTGAACAAAAATGAATTCATTTTCAAAAGTTAATGGTAGTATTAAAAACATCTTTCTTTTGGATTCATCATTTGATTCTATTGTGTATTCATTACTTTTCCAAATGATGATACAGGGCATATCACTATTCCTCATAGTGTACAGACTACATTTAATTCAATGTCATCCAGAAAAAAACAGCCGTGGTGTCGTGTAAAATTAATTGAAAATTATGTCATGAGTTACGATAAATTTCTATATTTTTGTAAAGTTATGTTTATAACCTTATGTAATCGCCTGTTTTTTGTTTCAAATTTATAATTAATTTCAATTTTCATTGAGACATCGATTATATATCTTTGATTATAGAAGTATACCCTTTTACAAAAGAACGCTAATAAAGTTCAAAACTTAAAAAAATCAATGAACTGTGGTCGAATGTCGAGCACTGGGCGCCCACTAGTTAATATTAAAACGGCAATGATCGGTCCAAATTTAAAACTGCGAGACGAAAAACGATATTATTTCAATATTTTTTTAGATTATTTTCCACTAAAATGCCTTAACAACAGGGACTTAAAGTTGCTGTTTCAATATGGTGGATATAGGTTTAATGCGTTTCTAAGTAATAGGGGTGCTATTACTTCCTAACGGGAATACGTCGAATTACCCATAAACCTGTATATTAGAGGTATCTGAGAAGAAATAATAGTTTCTCAGTAAATGTTATAGAAATATATAAACAATATTAAAGTTGTATAAACATATGTGTAATAATTCAAAAAACATAAACAGATATAACTGGAACCGTTGCGTTAATAGACCGAATGAAACTGCGGTCGATTCACTAATTAACGCTTTAATTAATTGACGCTTGTAATTTTGAAATTTGCAATTTCGCTTTTGTTATAAAACGTTATTCGGGTTTTGTTTGATGTTCAAACACATTCAATTTTGCTAACAAAATAACGATGTCTTTGTTATTGATATGATATGGAATGTTATCAATATATCTATGTATAAAAACATACGGTGGAAGGGTTTTTCCCCTTATTTTCGAACTGGGTTAGTTGATGATGACGATTCTTTAGGGTGAGAATGCATAAAATCTTAAATTTACACTGTAGTAACAACATAAATGATTGGTATTCGAAAACTATTAACTCTGTTATAACTACTTTAATAAAGTTATAACGTCGTGAAATTATTTGTTATCACTGTTATTTCACGGTAATATTTCACTACCAGTTATATTTTGCATATAATGATTACATATATAAATTTATTAAAGCATTAGACATAATTGCCTACACCAAGTTATTTCCGATTTATAAAAGATTTTAAGTAATTCAATACGTGACAGCGCTGTAAATTACATTAAATTTCTCATAAAAAAAATTGTGTCTTATAATTTTTGACACGCGTCTCTTGTATCTCTTTCACACTCGCAGGCTCTCAATTGGATGGTGTAATTGTGGGAATTGTGACGTACGTTAATGTGTATGAATTTATATTACACACGCACGATATGTTATAACCATTTTTATTTCAAGTAACTAGCGTATCACATGATTCGCAATATAACTTGTTATATAATTATGCCTAATTATAAATTATGACTTTGTGAGGACCCAGATGAAGTATCTGATGAACTTATTCATTCAGAACACATCATTCATAACACATGAATTCATACACAGCGGCGAGGAAATGTAGTTGGGTGATAGAAGCGAAGAGGTGGCATCTGAGGCTGGAGGCCGTGGAGCGTTGGATACAGGACCTAGCGGACGCGTGGTTTGGGTGGTAGACTGTGGACGCCGTCCAACCGGTCCTGCGGGAGTGGACAGAGAGTAAATGTGGCTCCCTGACGGTCAAATTGGTGCAGGTACTAACCGGACATGGTTGTTTCGGGTGGTACCTGCACCAGATCGCTCGCAGGGAGTCGACTGCCGCATGCCACGAGTGCGGCGCTGACGAGGACACCGCGCAGCACACTCTGTCTGAGGCCGGGGGCCCATCTTCTCATTGCACAGGTTCGGCTGACGACGGAGGCAGCTGGTGTGTACCAAGTCTGTCTCCCTATTAGGATGGAGCCCGGCGGTCACCTTCCGCCGGGCGGACCATTGGGGCGGCTATCGAAGGTGATTAGCGTAGGACGATCCCTTGCCGCCCCAACAATACGGTACACCGTGGGGTTTTAGTCCGTGAGAGTCGGACATAACCCACTCTCTCCTCCGGGAGGGTGGCGTATCCATAATACGTTAATAATTAAAAAAAGGGAGTTTCTGGCGGGATCTTGAAGTTGAAGTTAAAGTGTGGTTTATTCATAATCTTGTGTTATTTGGCTGTATATTTTGTAATATTGTCGGTGTTTTACGTAATATCGTTTGTTTATTGTGCACAAGTGAAGTGGGTGGGAAATAATACCACGAATCATGAATTCTGAAATGCAACAAAGAAAATCATCTAAAGTTCTAACAAGGGATCCACCAGCTTGTTAGGTTATAGAAATTATCTCAAGAAACTTATAATATTATTACCTACTGGCTACTCGACAATGGCAATGACAATCTCCTAGACGATTGGTTGCCAAAAAAAAAACTTGTGGTAGCTTTCATGTAGACGGACGTATTCTGAAAATTTTGAAAGCCGTCAAGTCATCTCGTAGCTGGAAAGTGTAAGATAAAAAACTTGATTATACATTTTTTCCATTGCGTGAAATAATTAACTATTCTATCAATGAATACATTTTCTTGTTTTATGAAACGAAATTAGGTTTTAAGAAATGAACCGTATTTTCTTTGACGGAGTTGCGATGAATGTATAATTAGGCAAACAGACCTGAATTATGAATACACATAATTTTTTTATAGCGACGTCATTCATATAAATATATATATTTGATTTATTTTTACATTACAGACTAGTAATTCAGTTGTATTACCATTTTAATTACGGCTATATAAGATTTCGGATTCAATAATCTCTATAGAGCATGATTACTTTTTTTTTTTAAATTAACTCGATAGCTGAGTCGTAATTTATAGAGACACCGCATCGATAGGAATTTGAATCCTACATTGATTTACTGCTTTTAGTGAACGAAAACTTAATGATGAAACTGGACGTGGTTATAAGGCCTCTCAAACACTGTGCGGTGTTGGCTTTGTTGATAACAGCATCGATGGACGTAGGTTCGAATCCTTGCAACCAAGTCGGAGCGTCTGGTGATGGAACACAACGTGATGGCACTGTAGCATGGTGGTAGAGCTTTTTCGCTAGTATAACTTAACGTAACAAAAGCGAGATAAAAGAGCAAGATGGCGAACATTCAGCGGCCACGGTGCATTTAATACGAAGCCTTTTTAAAGCCTGGATTCAATACGTATTTAAAGTTTTTGTAATAACACCAATAGGGTATTAAAAAAGGCTTATTTTCTCTCTATCTTTCTGGGCTTAGAGCACATCTTTTAATTTTAGATGAATATTGAATAAACATCTACAGAGTGTTTTTTTATCAAAACTATATGGATTGTAATTGAATTCAAATAAAATTGCAAAATTCAAATAATTAAAAAAAAATCATATAAAAAAGTATAGTAGTGGTGTTCACAAATGGTAACACAAAACACAGTAAGGAGAGTGTGCGTAGTCGGCGCGAGTCGAGATGTAAATAAGCGTGCGCCGTGCAGCCTTCACGGATTCTCTATGCAGACTGACGGTTGGCGCGAGGATGTGGCGTCTTTGGAATAATTTTGGTTAATTTTGGAATAATATTAGAAATCACAACAGATACTTGATATCGTGTCAAATACCTACCAAACGCCCTTAAACTGTAATTATACTTAGGTTATAGTATCAAACCTGAATTTTAACACGCTACTTTGGTAACTATTAGATGCTGTTTCCGTAGTAAATAGACTGTTTCGACAGTTCTAACCCCTCGCCAGACAAACATATAGGGTAGCTACCGGCGCGAGTATGAGGCAATATATATCGAAGTAGATGCAAGTAATATAGTGAGTTAGGTCTTTTACAGCCCTTCATTGCTCATCTTTCGGTTACGTAGTAAATATATTTTACCAGAAGTACAAGTTTTACTGTTATCGTTTGTGCAGTTTATAAAAAAAAATTAATTCAGTTTTGATAAAGCATCATCATGGGAGACATATTTATTTGTGTTATTTGCAAATAAGGCAAAATATTATTGTTTTCTCAAGAGACATTAATCAATATGAAATAAGGAAGGTCTGGCGTTGACTGCCTCTTAGACTATTCCGGAAATTCTACCGCAGTGCGCGTACCGTCTTTAAGGATTTTTTTCGATGCGGTTTTTCATCCAGACCACAACTAGTGCGTGCGGGTACTAACGGTCGCACATGCATACGTCGAGCCGTTTTTATATCTCAGTGGCATAGGCGCGCGGGAAAACAGCCACGAGAATCACGGTATGGTAACAAAGACGCGAGTTGCTTTGCTATATTTAAATACGTTCCCGTAAAACAATAAGACTAATTTCACGAGAACGAAGTCTCGGAATCCGGTTAGTATTTAATGATGTAATATCTCCGTTGTAACTTCGCCTTCTTCCAACAGGAAACAAGCGGATAAGTTTGCGAGGAATTGCTCTTCGAGATGTCCCTGTCACGGTAGAAAGGTTCGGGAGTAATTTTATATTACTGAAATTGTTAGCTCCTCTGAATTCTTGTAAAGTTTCTTTGTGAAACTTTATATCGCCGACTGTTTCGGTATCGCGCGGGTTTACTTTTTTATTGACTGATTTACAGCTATCTCAAATTTTAAATGATATTTTCGATCGGTTATCCTTACTAAGATATTATTAAAATAAAGTGGTTAAATTTATGGATCTGTAGGAGATACCCATCGGAACTACTAACCCGAATCATAAATTCTTACATCAATCTAATTATAAATAGATGATTACAAAACATTTAAGTATTTCTAGCAGATTATTACTGCTACTGTCGAGTAAATAATGATAGAAACACGACAAAGCCTTTAGTTGATTTATAAATACTAATGATCTTTAGCTTTTGCACAATCTTATTAACTACTAGCTGTGCTCGCGACTTCACGTGGAACCTTATGTAAAAAACAGTGATTAATAAGTCATCTAAATGTATTAAGTCCACCTACTCATTTACTTTCCTTTCGTACTTACGCCGCGATGCCATTAAAGTTACAATAACTTTTGATAAAGTGAATCGATTTTAATGAAACAAAGACTAAGTTACTCTCGAGGCTGCTGTGCTTTTATTGTAAACCCACTGCTTTAGCAGTGATGCGTGTTCATACAAACAGATAGACAGACAGAAATTTCTAAAAATTATTGAAATGTTTTATATTACTTATCCCTAGGCACCTGCAACAATTTTTTCACGATAATCGATGAAATACAGACATGTTAGATTTACATTCTTATTATATGCTACTTTTAAACTAATGTTCGACATTAAAAAAACCACTAAGCCACAACGTAAATAGTCAACAATACTCCACTATAATTGTATAGATCCATGACTATTTGTATATAGAACCATCCTAAACTTAACACTGAGCCATGCTTTTATATAAAGCTACTTCAAATGAGAAAGTAATGCGATACATTTTCTTCTAAATTAGGGTCTCGTAAAAAAAGTTATTAAGCTTTGCGTTTCTTATTAAAACTTTGATATCACACTTCGCTTTAACTTTAGTACTGTAATATTGTTTCTTATTTTAAATTCGCTACTTTTGCCACATTATGAAAAATCATGGAAAGTTATATTTTAGTCGGAAAACGAAGTCGTATGCTTGATTACTTATGAGGTTAGTTGGTAAAGAATTTCTTATTATATAAACAATAGCTTTTAAATATATGTGTTTTCACTACATATTATAAAACAAAGTCCTCCGACGCGTTTGTCCGTCTGTCTGTTCACAATAAACTCAAAAAATATTGAACGGATTTTCATGCAATTTCATTAATAGATCAGTTATTCACGATAAAAGTCTAGTCTTCAGCTTAATGGAAGTCTCAAATAAGACCATCATTATGTCTTTGTACCATATTCTTGATGTCTTTCTTAGTCGTCGGCTAATTATTAGTAGAATTTACCTTTTCAAACCAGTAAAAGTTCGCGAATTTTGAAAAACTAAGTAGTACAAACGGAGTTACAAGTTTGGTAACCCTTTTACATTTTAGAATCCTTAAATCACGATGAAAAGGGAAAAAAACATGGAATTGACTAGAAGTTTGATTTTGATCTCGAATAACTTTTCAACCACCCAAGTTACCAAAAAATCACAAGAGACCTTTTTTGTAGACCGCTAAATTTGCTACACAAATATTTATGTGTCGATACAATTCGTTCATTGTTATATATATCCGTATATTAATTAGCTCACGGCCTAAAAAAATGCAAAGTAATTACAGATCTTTTTCCATGTTATTTCCATTTAAAACTTTGGCTGTTGTGGGGCACGGGTTAATTTTAAAATTAAGAGCAAGCTAAGCAATTTGGCACATTTTTTTATATATTTGAAACCTATTAAGGACTATCCTGAAGAAAATTTCGAACATACCCTAAATAAGGATCACACGAATCCTTACGTAATATTATAAATGCGAAAGTAACTCTGTTTGTCTATCTGTCTGTCGCACTTTCACGCTAACACTACTAAACCGATTTAAACGGAATTTGGTACGCAGATAGTCTAGAGTCTGAAATAGGACATTTAATGGAGGACTTTTTAATGCGAAAAAGGGTTGTAAGGGGTTGAAAGGTGGGATGAAAAGTTGTGTGGAAGTTTCGTCATTTTTAGAGCTATAAGCTTGAGACTTATTTTTTAGGCTGTTGATTCGATATAAATAAATATGACATTCAATTTTTGTTAAAGTTTTAAAAGTTTTCCCCTCAAGGGTGTAAAATAACAATAGGAAATAGTGGATGAAAGTTTGTATTACAATAACTAAAGTTCCGCTCCGATTTCAAAAATTATTTCAGTGTTAGATAGCTCATTTACCGAGAAAGGTATATAGCCTATAATATATCGTCACGCTAAGACCAATAGGAGCACTAATGAAGAATGTTCCAAAATAGTTTTTTTTTCTTTTCCCTAGCCCAAAGTCATTATTCCATGTGGATGAAGTCGTGAGCAGAAGCTAGTAATATATATATTGATTGATGGAAAAATGACGAATCCTTATATAAAATGTGATACCCTTCTTCTTTGTTGAATTTCTTCAAAAGAAAAGAATTCTGCATGCAATTGTTCACAGTATACAGTTCTGTATATCATCATATATATTAATACGTGAAGCCTAAACTTTGTATCCCTTTTTGAGAGAAATGCGCGAACGGATGAACGTGAAATTTGGCATAGTTAAAGTTTATATGGAGGAGAAGTGCAGAAAGCTATTTATTTTATATAAAATGCATTAGAAGTACATTAAATCCATTAAAATATGCATTACTCACACTACTGCTTCAATTTTACACAACATATAAATAAACATGTAAATAAAAAAGACATTTTGATATCTGTCAATAAAGGACTTCAAAAAAGGTTGTGAAGGAGGTTGCTATGCTCGACTGTATGTATTATTTTACTCTTACGTTTCAATTACCCTTTTCCATTCTTCATTCTACAATGATATTATGACACAATACCCTTTGACAAAAGAACCCTAATAAAATTCAAACTTTAAAAAATCAATAAACTATGGTCGAATGTCGACCTCTGGGCGCCCATTAGTAGGTATAATAGTATATATCCCAATAGTTTGAGTTTTAGTAAATAAACAAATAGAAGAGATAAAATCTAGTTTTTTGTTTATCGCTACTTACCAGAATACTCCGTCACGAATACAAGAATAAAACCAATTTCGATGTATTCACACTTTGCTTTTTTGTTTTTCTTTATTAATTATCTTACTCGTATAAGATAGATGTATCCTAATTGTTATGATTTATTCAAGATTATAAATTCCATTTATTACGAAAAAGGAATGTAAATAAGTCCAACGGTAAATATGCGAAGCAAAATTAATAATTAACTGTTGATTCGAAATGGAAATTTGTCAGGGAATTTTTACAAGGACGAGATATTACTTTGTGTTATTTGAAATGAAATCTACTAAATTCGTCTCTTCTAAATTAAATTTTGACGAATTTTATTCAAGCTATACTTATATACCTATAATATAACAAGGCTTAATTTGGGGTGTAAGGGGTGTCAAATAACATCATAAGACTTGAGACACTCAAGCCAACTTCACCTGTACGTAGTGCACCCTGCTGAATAAAGAACGAGGCAATGGCGAAAGCGGGGTGGTAGGGTTTTACAGCCTGACTGGGTCGCATCCACCATGTATATGGCGAAAAAGCCCGTCATAGTGATTCGCTTCTGCGGGTCGCGTTTCGGGATCAGCCTGTGCATATCCAGCTTTTCGCAGGCCGGCATGACAGCGGCGACCGGCGATGGATAATGTGCCAGCCGGTGGTCGCCATTGTTTTTGGATTGTACTGTGCTTACCATCAGGCAAAGTGCAGTCATTTTACCGTGCTAGTATATAAAAAAAAAAGTCACACTAAGGGGATTGGTGATAGAGATAAATCGCCTAAAATAAAAACAAAAGAAATATTTGCAATTTCAACATTTGATGATTTTTTATATTGTATCGACATTCTATATATTCGATTTTATAACAGAAGAGAAAGTATAACAGGAAATTCATGTTAATCTCTTATGTACTTTATAGGATTTAGCGTTTAAATGTGGATGTAGTCTAAGACGATGAATACGCCAAGTTTAGAGGGGGACTTGCCCTCAAATGTAGCTGCTGGAACACATATAATTGTTTGGTGACAAATTTTCAACATGAAGGTTGCTAGGTAGGCTAGCTACCAAGCGAGCATATAAAAAGTTCTACCGCTATGCTACGGTCTCTTCATGTTTATTTATTTATTTGTTAAAGGGCAGCTAGTGATCCATCACCGTCCGGTACGCCCGGATCGCCCTCTGTGCCACCGTGCGCTGCGCACTTCGCAGCGCACGCACGTTGGCGGCACCGAGGGCATCGGCCCAGACCGGGGTGGTAGGGTTTTACAGCCTGACTGGATCGCATCTACCATGTATATGGCGAAAAAGCCCGTCATAGTGATTCGCTTCTGCGGGTCGCATTTCGGGATCAGCCTGTGCATATCCAGTTTTTCGCAGGCCGGCATGACAACGGCGACCGGCTATGGAAAGTGTGTTACTCGGTGGTCGCCATTGTTTTTGGATTGCGCTGTGCTTACCACCAGGCATAGTGAAGTCATTTTGTCGTGCTACAATAAAAAAAAATTACAAATTAAGCAAAAGGCAATGGAAATACTTAAAAGGTTAAAAGAAGTTCGAAAGTTAGTATTTTTTTATTATTGTATTAGTACATATGACGCAATTTATAAGAACTATAGTTTAATTATCAATAAAGACTAAAAAATAAAAATAAATGTTTAAATAAATTAATTAATTGTTACAACTCGCTGAATCCCAACTCAACGAGTAAAAACGACGTCCCTCTGTGTATTTTACGAGAACCTACACAATAATTATGTTATCTTGTGAACTGAATTACGAGTAACAATAAACATAAATTCGCTATAAAATTTATAAATTTCATAATAATGTGTAAACTTTTTACTGGTATCCCCTGGGGTCATAATTTAGGTAATGGCTCGACATTTTGCATCTCACCTTTATTAAAGTTTACGATTCGTTTTACGAAAACAGACCGCCAATTGTGCACGTACGTAATGTAATGAGAAAAATTTTACGCTTTTATTTAATTTTTCTGTTACTTTCATTTTGCTGGTACATTTTTTATGTAATTGCCAATTACATAAATTCCGAAATTACATAAACGATGTTGGATGATTTTGCTAACATCAATTCAAAATCTTACGCGGTACTTCTACTATGGGCCAGAATACACATGCCTGTAAATGTCGTACCAAGTGCTGGTAAACCTGCAGGTTACTGACATTCCGTGAAACTGCAATACAGATGCCTGTGGATGGCATATCCGTTTCTAGAATCAAGCTTCTTCATGCTATTATATCACATGCAAATGCATGAGTCGTGGTGGTATAGTGGTACGACTGGTGGAATGTCATTCCGATGTCCGCAGGTTCGAACCCCGGCATGTACCAACGAATTTTTCTGATGGTGAAGGAAACATTGTGAGAAAACCTGAACCTGAGAAATGTTCTTGTTGTACTACTGTATGTGGGAAAACAGAACTGTGGATTTCTCAGAATTTTAAAATCGCTGATACGTCGTGAGCTGTCGCTGTGATTATGCCCATACATTTCTTCGGAAAGAGGCATATAACTCTGGCTCTCTTACAGGCTGATGATGATGATGCAAAGTTGGAATGGGTAGCTAGTAAGTAATGTAAGTAAAAGTAACATCGTGAACGAAGTAGTTATTGTGATCGAGATAACTAAACACAGCCTTATGAAATATTAACTTTAAATTTTAATAATCCAAACGATTTTGACAAAGCCACGTTTGCACGACATTTCGGGACGTCGAGATAAGCGGCCGCGATTAAATCATCGTCTGGGCTTAGCATATCTAAGAACAGAGGCCCTATTATGTTTTATTTAAAAAACTAAATTTATAAAAGGAACCGCATTTATAATAAATAGAGTTTAATGAAAAAAAATATTAAAGATGTCTTGGAATAAGTAATAAAATACATTTAAATCATTCTTAGAAACATCTGTCTGTTTGTTAGAACACGCATTTGTTAGAACCTCATAAAGCATATCCTCGAGTAACGTTTAGTCTTGGTTTCATTAAAATCGGTTTAGTCTATCGAAAGTTATTGTAGTTATAATGACGTCGCAACTTAAGTACGAGAGAAAAATAATATGAAATTGCCGTTTTGTATGAAAAAATTTAAACGAATTTTTTTCATGTATTTTTTATTTGTATTAATCGAAACAATCACCCTGGACTTAATATATTCAGATGATTGTATTAGTTACGGTTTTTACATTACATTACACGCAGATGGAGTCGCGGACACAGCTAGTTTCAAATTAAGCATTTCACGGAAACAATATACATCAAAAACATAACGCCTAGAAAATAGCATCAAAAGATTACAATGCAAATTAAAAACAAAAAACAGTTTCAGTTTGTTGTATAACACAGGGCAAGGGCAATGAGTTATTATGTTACACGAAAGGGTTATGCCATAACACGATTAATCATAGCCCCACGCGACTCGTATGATATGAAGGCGAGCGTGATGCAGGGAAACTGCTGACATAAAATAACACCAAAGTAAACAGTTCGACGTTACTGTGATAGGAAAATACAATTTATTTACTTTATTTTTTTGCAAGCAATCTTCTAGTACATGATTACGGCTATTATCGAATAGGTACTGATATTACAAGTTTCTTTCAATTCAAGGATCTAACAAGATGGTGACCGTCTTGTTAGGAACTTACCAGGGAGTTTTTGTGGCAAGTCAGAATCCAATACCGTGAAGGACTTCCCATCCACTTCACCTGTGCACAATAACCGAACTATATTAAGTAAAACACTACCAACATTACCAAATATATGGCTAAATAACACAAGATTATTAATAAAATATAAAAACCACTACATTACATTTCAAGATCTCGTCAAAAACGAAAGAAACTACAATGCCGATATATTAACACTTTGGCTGACACGTGGTCATATATGACCGGTCCCGGTTTCTCTTGTGACGACACGGTAATCAATGGTCACTTGAACGCTAGATCTTTTAACAATTGTACCATACCGTCGTAAAAGAAAACGAAAGCGATGTTGGCTTAGTTAATAGTGTGTTCGGACACAGCGTTGACGGACTTAGATTCGAATCCTAGCAATTGAGCCGGAGCTTCCAGTTAAGGAAAACAACGTGATGAAAGCATAGCATGGTGGTAAGGTTTTTTAAAGTCCGCCTGGCTAGGTACCACCGTCAAGTTGAAAATCTGTCGCCAAGCACCTGCTAGTGTGTTCCAGCAGCTACAGTTGAGAGCCAGACCCATCTAGGTTTGGCGTGTTTATCATCTTAGACCATATCTTTATCTTCATTTAACATCAGGTGGGTGTGGTCAAACGCTCGTCTATAAATAAACAATAGCGTGTAGATATTAAAACCCGTAATATGCTTTGGGACTCTGTTATAAAATCTAAGACATTACTTAAAAATCTATTACTGGTATTCGTGAGTCTGAAACATGGAATTACCGTAATTGTTTCTAATATTTAAGTTATGTCGGTTATTTACTAAATCCATCTTATCGAAGTTTTGGCGGGCATACATAAGATTATCAAGAATGTATTGGGATAAGTTAAGACACCGAATTCTTGAAACTTAGTCTTTGATGATTCGCAAGGCCCCATATTATAAATTGGTCAAACTGCTCGTTTTTGTAGTAGGAATATGGTGTCTACCTCAGCATTACATTATTAGTCCACTTCTAGTTTTTATTATTTAATATTAAGCACTTCTAGCAACCAAAATTACTTATCCAGTTAGTCTTGAATAGAAAATACTAAGATAAAATATAGTACTTCTCGACGAACGTATAATCTCCAATCTAGTCACAATGGAGGACAGATACGATTCTGTGAGGATACAATGGCCGACTTTATCTCACGATCCAGCACAATAAATTTAATTATTCTCTCGTTAATTCGTTCTAATTTATAAATTAGACCGCGAATTCGTTTAAAGAGAATAGAAATTAATGTAATTAAACTTTCGGTGCGGGAAAACTTCGGGATGAAGCCACAGTAAGGTGCTAGGACATTGTTAATACCCGTCTGCTTAGCTATTACCCTTAAATAAATAACTAAAAATCTATCACCATGCACTTATCTAAATAATAAAAATCCAGTGCCATGATGTTTGTCCACAATGAACTCCGAAATTACTCAACCAATCTTCATGAAAGTTGGCATTTATGCATTATTTGGTTCAACTTGAAAGATATAATAATTCAATATATAGTTGAAACCATTCGTTTCCATCCTAAAAAGAGTTAAGAAATATTTTTTTTCGATGCCATTTAACTGTGCCTAAATGAGGATATTTTTCTTATTCAATTAACGTAGGGTTTTTCACTTTTTAGAATTGAATTTTTATCTTGCTTGTTTTATTGAATAACTTACCAAATATTATTAATTCTCCATCTACTATGATCCCTTGGGATGGAAAAATATTGCTACGGGCGTCAAAAATGTATTTTGTATATTTTCATAAGGTCATTTTTTTTTAGAAAAAACGGATATAATCAATTTTCTTAGGCTATATACTAACGATTTGAATGATGCACAAGTTAAAAAAGCGAACTTGGTAAATAACGGACCCCTAATGCGTAAGTTGCGAGAGTACGCGACTAAGCATACACCCTTTTTAACATACGGTATAGTGGCACTTCTAGAAGTGTAGTGTTTTGGAGTCAGCCTGTATGCCCAGTAGAAAGTAAGCGTGTAGGCCGGCATGACGGTGAATCGTAAGTATCTCAGCGGTCAACGTTATTTTTGGATTTGTTTATCATAAAATGTGTTCGTAGCTGCTAGCACATCTAGAATTTAAGATCATTACTAACATCTTCTATACATATAGTAAGAATGTAAATCTTACATGTCTGTACTTTTTAGATTTTTGTGAATAAATCGTTGCAGGTGTCTTAAAATAAGCAATTAAATACATTTCAATCATTTTTAGAATTGTCTGTCTGTCTATCTACCTGTTTTTTTTGAACACACAGCACTGCTAAACTACTTGCTTCAAAATAAAAAAAACCGCACCAAGAGTAATATAAAGCATATCTTCGAGTAACATTTAGTATTTGATTTATTAAAATCGATTCGGTCTATCAAAAGTTACTGTAATATTAATGACGATGCGACTTCTAACATCGTGAACGAAGTAATTATTGTGATCGAGATAACTAAACACAGCCTTATGAAATATTAACTTTAAATTTTAATAATCCAAACGATTTTGACAAAGCCACGTTTGCACGACATTTCGGGACGTCGAGATAAGCGGCCGCGATTAAATCATCGTCTGGGCTTAGCATATCTAAGAACAGAGGCCCTATTATGTTTTATTTAAAAAACTAAATTTATAAAAGGAACCGCATTTATAATAAATAGAGTTTAATGAAAAAAAATATTAAAGATGTCTTGGAATAAGTAATAAAATACATTTAAATCATTCTTAGAAACATCTGTCTGTTTGTTAGAACACGCATTTGTTAGAACCTCATAAAGCATATCCTCGAGTAACGTTTAGTCTTGGTTTCATTAAAATCGGTTTAGTCTATCGAAAGTTATTGTAGTTATAATGACGTCGCAACTTAAGTACGAGAGAAAAATAATAGGTCTTTACCTATGAAATTGCCGTTTTGTATGAAACAATTTAAACGAATTTTTTTCATGTATTTTTTATTTGTATTAATCGAAATAATCACCCTGGACTTAATATATTCAGATGATTGTATTAGTTACGGTTTTTACATTAGATTACACGCAGATGGAGTCGCGGACACAGTTAGTTTCAAATTAAGCATTTCACGGAAACAATATACATCAAAAACATAACGCCTAGAAAATAGCATCAAAAGATTACAATGCAAATTAAAAACAAAAAACAGTTTCAGTTTGTTGTATAACACAGGGCAAGGGCAATGAATTATTATGTTACACGAAAGGGTTATGCCATAACACGATTAATCATAGCCCCACGCGACTCGTATGATATGAAGGCGAGCGTGATGCAGGGAAACTGCTGACATAAAATAACACCAAAGTAAACAGTTCGACGTTACTGTGATAGGAAAATACAATTTATTTACTTTATTTTTTTGCAAGCAATCTTCTAGTACATGATTACGCCTATTATCGAATAGGTACTGATATTACAAGTTTCTTTCAATTCAAGGATCTAACAAGATGGTGACCGTCTTGTTAGGAACTTACCAGGGAGTTTTTGTGGCACGGCAGAATCCAATACCATGAAGGACTTCCCACCCACTTCACCTGTACACAATAACCGAACTATATTACGTAAAACACTAGCAACATTACAAATATTAGGCTAAATAACACAAGAATATAAAAAAAACCAATACATGCCATTTCAAGATCCCGTCAAAAATGAACGAAACTACAATGCCGATATCTTAACACTTTGGTTGACACGTGGTCATATATGACCGGTCCCGGTTTCTCTTGTGACGCCACGGTAATCAATGGTCACTAGAACGCTAGATCTTTTAACAATTGTAAAAATTTAAAAAAAAAAGAAAAAAAGAAAATGAAAGCGATGTTGGCTTAGTTGATAGTGTGTTCGGACACAGGTGTTGACGGACTTAGATTCGAATCCTAGCAATTGAGTCGGAGCTTCCAGTTAAGGAAAACAACGTGATGAAAGCATAGCATGGTGGTAAGGTTTTTTAAAGTCCGCCTGGCTAGGTACCACCCTCAAGTTGAAAATCTGTCGCCAAGCACCTGCTGGTGTGTTCCAGCAGCTACACTTTAGAGCCAGACCCTTCTAGGCTTGGCGTGTTTATCGTCCTAGACCATATCTTCATTTAAAATCAGGTGAGTGTGGTCAAACGCTCGTCTATAAATAAACAATAGCCTGTAGATATTAAAACCCGCTTGACATGGTTCTTGAAATCGCTATCCGGTAAATCGGTAATATGCTTTGGGACTCTGTTATAAAATCTAAGACATTACTTAAAAATCTATTACTGGTATTCGTGAGTCTGAAACATGGAATTACCGTAATTGTTTCTAATATTTAAGTTATGTCGGTTATTTACTAAATCCATCTTATCGAAGTTTTGGCGGGCATACATAAGATTATCAAGAATGTATTGGGATAAGTTAAGACACCGAATTCTTGAAACTTAGTCTTTGATGATTCGCAAGGCCCCATATTATAAATTGGTCAAACTGCTCGTTTTTGTAGTAGGAATATGGTGTCTACCTCAGCATTACATTATTAGTCCACTTCTAGTTTTTATTATTTAATATTAAGCACTTCTAGCAACCAAAATTACTTATCCAGTTAGTCTTGAATAGAAAATACTAAGATAAAATATAGTACTTCTCGACGAACGTATAATCTCCAATCTAGTCACAATGGAGGACAGATACGATTCTGTGAGGATACAATGGCCGACTTTATCTCACGATCCAGCACAATAAATTTAATTATTCTCTCGTTAATTCGTTCTAATTTATAAATTAGACCGCGAATTCGTTTAAAGAGAATAGAAATTAATGTAATTAAACTTTCGGTGCGGGAAAACTTCGGGATGAAGCCACAGTAAGGTGCTAGGACATTGTTAATACCCGTCTGCTTAGCTATTACCCTTAAATAAATAACTAAAAATCTATCACCATGCACTTATCTAAATAATAAAAATCCAGTGCCATGATGTTTGTCCACAATGAACTCCGAAATTACTCAACCAATCTTCATGAAAGTTGGCATTTATGTATTATTTGGTTCAACTTGAAAGATATAATAATTCAATATATCGTTGAAACCATTCGTTTCCAGCCTAAAAAGAGTTAAACAATTTTTTTTTTCGATGCCATTTAACTGTGCCTAAATGAGGATATTTTTCTAATTCACTTAACGTAGGGTTTTTCACTTTTTAGAATTGAATTTTTATCTTGCTTGTTTTATTGAATAACTTACCAAATATTATTAATTCTCCATCTATTATGATCCCTTGGGATGGAAAAATATTGCTACGGGCGTCAAAAATGTATTTTGTATATTTTGATAAGGTCAAAGTTTATTAGAAAAAACGGCAATATTCAATTTTCTTAAATGTTTAAGGCTATATACTATACGATTTGAACGATACACAAGTTAAAAAAGCCAACTTGGTAAATAACGGACACCCTAATGCGTAAGTTGCGAGGGTACGCGACTAAGCATACACCCTTTTTAACATACGGTATGAACGGTACGGTAACATAGAAGTGCCAAACTTCTAGAAGTGTAGCGTTTTGGAGTCAGCCTGTATGTCCAGTAGAAAGTAAGCTTATAGGCCGGCATGACGGTGAATCGTAAGTATCTCAGCGGTCAACGTTATTTTTGGATTTGTTTATCATAAAATGTGTTCGTAGCCGCTAGCACATCTAGAATTTAAGATCATTACTAACATCTTCTATACATATAGTAAGAATGTAAATCTTACATGTCTGTACTTTTTAGATTTTTGTGAATAAATCGTTGCAGGCGTCTTAAAATAAGCAATTAAATACATTTCAATCATTTTTAGAATTTTCTGTCTGTCTATCTATCTGTTTGTTTGAACACACAGCACTATCTGTTGCAGCAATGTTAAAGTACCTGCTTCAAAATAAAAAAACCGCACCAAGAAACTACACCAAGAGTATCATAAAGCATATCTTCGAGTAACATTTAGTATTTGATTTATTAAAATCGATTCAGTCTATTAAAAGTTACTGTAATATTAATGACGATGCGACTTAAGTACGAGAGAAAAGTAGATACGTAAATGAACTTAATACATTCGAATGATTTTATTAATAACTGTTTTTTTTTAAAATTAAATTCCACGCGGGCGGAGTCGCGGGTACAACTAGTTACTAATAATATTAATGTGAATGTGAATCTGTTCGTTTACACTTTCACGTGTTATCTAATGAACCGATCATCGTAAAAGTATAAATGTTGTTCAGTGTACGGAAAGGGCCTTAGGTACCTTTTACTCAGAAAAAATATTGTTACCGGGGAATAAGTTATTTACATTACAATACGGCGAGTAAAACCGCGAGCAAAAGCAAGTATCAATATAAAAGCCTATAGGTAGGAGCATGTACGCTCACTTTACTACTTCTATTTTATGTTAGCAATTAATCCTCTTGATTGATGATTATTACATCCATTATCCAGTGAGGAACGGTTTTATGTGGTTGATTATATCTTAGCTAATAGGTTATAAGTACACTAATGTTATTGGTGTTTTTTTTTTAATGTAAATTCGCGTTAGCTGCTAGAAGGCGCAAACCGGGCGCCGTGCCGCGCCGGCTCCTACACTTCGACAATATAATTGATTTATTATTAATAGAATTAATAAATAAAATGTATTAAAGATTTCTACTTTGTGAAATACAAGTTTCAAAAGATGAAATATATTTTTATCCAACTTTTTTTTAAAATATACATTTGAAAAGCTCATTAAATGAAATATAAATTCGACTATTTTTTTATTGAATTGTAACTTCTTAATAGTGAGTAATAGGTTTAAAAGTAAAATTAATATTTTTTGAAGCCCTTGAATTCGTTAACCAGTACTTTAAAAATATTTTGTATCAAGATCGAGGACATATATAAATATAACATATCGAATATTACTAAACTCGGAAACATCAGCGTAGCACCGGAAATAAGTGTATAACAAGTCATTAGTAAAAATTGATAGTAGATAGTCAATACAAGCGTTAAGTCGATAGTGTAGTTTCCATAATGACCTGACCGACGTATACATTAAACCTAAGTAAATATAATACGTGTTATTATAAAAAACCGCATTGAACGCTTACTTAAAAAAAATTTGACCACTAAAGAGTGTCTTACCCTTGTGTACAGAAGGACATTACAAATTTAAATATTCTCTATATTATTTCATTGAATAATAATAAAAATTATACAGTAGAATTAATTATGTTTTTTTATGTCATAGCAGGCAAACGAACAGGTGGGTCACTTGATGTTAAGTGATCACCACCGTCCATAGATACTAACAACACCAGGGGAGTCGAAAGTGGGTTCCCAGCCTGTGTTTGGGGGAAAGGGAAGGGGAGAGGAGAGGGGAGGTGGGCCTCCGGCGCTCTCACTGACCTAATGAAATGCAACAATGCAAACACTATTACTTCACATCGGTTGTCTATGAGAGGGTGGTACTACCCCGGGCGAGCCGACCCATTCATGGAGAACCCAATAATAGCTTCAGCGTGGCTCTTCCACCTATGAGATATATGTATATATGGGAGTGCGACCGTGCTGCCATCTGGCTCCAATGTAAGTAAGTAACAAATTGAATCAAATCAGCATTATCTGTAGTGCCATCTATAAGCTAATTCGGAATTTAAATAACACAGGAAATATTATTACCAACTCGTTGTTAAAAAGTAAATAACATATAAAAAAGTACGAACGGATTACTATGATACGTAACGAATTAAATTAATTATGATTTAATAGAAGCTTTGGTTATGTTTAAATATTATCTAACCGGAAGTTACAGAAACGTGACGTCATGTTGCCGTAACGGACTTCCGTTGCATTGTTGTCCAGTTAGCTCCAAGTCGCACCCAAAGGAATTTTACTTCAAAATGTGTCAGTGACACAGAAGAGAGTACGATATCTGTAGATACAATGTCATCCAACAAGCATTATAGAATAAATATCTATACAAACAATAAGAATGTAAATCTAACATGTCTGTATTTTGAAGAATTTTGAAGAAAAAAGTGTGTGTGTGTGTGTGTGTGTGTGTGTGTGTGTGTGTGTTCCAGTTATTGTGCGTGTTTGTGCGTGGCGAGGCCAACCATTTGTAACAGGTTTAAAATCGGTAATTTTGTTCAAAATTTTATATTATTAGTTAGTTTAAAGCTTAAAATATAACTTATTCAACATGTATTTAACGAAAGTAAGATACTCCGGCCGTTAAATTGCTTTTTCGGGTATTATTTTTGCATCTTGTGAATACAATGCGGCATGTGAAAAGGGCTTACATTGGCTGTGTTTCAAATAAACTAAACAAAATAAGGGCACACATTTCAAGTGAGCTCTTATTTATCGAGACGTATTTTTCGCGCCGACCCGTTATCTAGTTATTGTTGATCGTAGGTTCAACTAGATCTAACATTTTAGGCACTGCTTATTAAAACTCGTGTTAAACCCGTTTTCCCGTTCATTTTTGTTTTTATAATAAGACTGAATATGACTTGTTAGATATTAATTATCAAAAATATATCAACATATATATAGACTTACATAGCTAAGTGCATCGTAGTGTTCTCACACGTGGGACTAATGGGTTAGGGCTGCCAAATCTCTTTAATATAAATGAAATCATAGAATAAAGTCATACGAGTGTACGTGACAGCGTTGTAATAATACAGGGCTGACACCTTTTTAAATTTATGTACATTTTTAACGCGAATATTTCATTTTTACGATATTAACTGGTTTTATGATGAATAGCTACAGTTTATATCGAATATGTATATAACATGTATATACAAGTAGAAGATTAAATAAAACAGGTAGGGTTAGTTATAAGATATTTGCGACAAACAAGCCCTTGCAGATGTTTCGGTAGCCCATTTATGAGAATAAAATTTATTGGTAAGGTCACAGCTATTTTGTTAATATGTTACATTAATATTGTGCTAAGTTCTTGAACATGACTTGTATAGAATATTAAACGTATATCATACATACCAATCAATTTGATTGTTATAATTTGTACATAATAAGTAGCGTAACACACTAATATAACTCATGAAATATATGTAAAAATAGTGTTAATATAAAATTAAGTGATAAAATACTCTTGTTCTCTTCATATCTCAATTTCGGCATTTATTCGGCAAACATTTGTCGGCATGTGGTGGTTGTGTTTGGACTATACTATACTTTCCATCAGGTATTGTGCAGTAATTTTTCCGAATTAGTATAAAAAGAATATAATTGAAGCGTAGTTTATGTTGTTCCTTTCTAAACCATATAAGTGACCAGTTTATCTATCCCTTTTTTTCTGGTATCAAGTAGCTTTTGATCACTGCTCCGCTTGAGCTATTTTAGTTCTAATTTATTCTTCGGATACCCTTTTTTTATTATCATGGGAAAATCTCTCTCGGGGAGAGAGTGGGTGATGTCCGACTGCACGGACTAAAACCCCAAGGTGTATCGACAGACTGTTTTTGTTGGGACGGCAAGGGATCGCACTTGCTACTTAACCTTGGATAGCCGCCCCAACGGTCCGCCCGGTGGATGGTGGCCGCCGGGCTCCTATCTAATAGAGAGACAGACTGGCTACACTCCAGCTGCCTAACCTCTTCAGCCGGACCTGTGCAATGAGCAAATGCCCCTACCCCCCATCCCCTCAGGTCCGGCTATGGTGGCAGGAGGAGGCGGGAAAATATGCAAGGTACCCTATATTCTTCTATATATCTATGATAATATGCATACAAAACTTCATGATGATTAGTTGAACAGTTAAGGCGTGAAAGCGTAACAGACAAAAGAGCATACAAAATCACCTTTTTAATAGCTATTTGTTAGAATAAGAATTAATGAAGGATCGTATCCTGTATGACACTGGTATTTTATTTTTAGATTAGAAGCAATTTTTAAAGGGTTTATAGATAAGTACTGATTGTAGGTAAATGTTTATGGCATATTGAAAGTTACCTCGCAAGATGTGAATTATGAGACGGGAATTAATATCTATGTTTTTCATACACATGACATATAAGCATTAAAAATATATAATCAAAAGGTGTATCACATTCAATTTAATGTCGTAATAGAATTTATCAAAAAATAATTACTACGGTAATTAGGATCATATTTTTTAATAGTTAACTTATCATCCACTAAGCTGTTCGTAAACAATTTTCGACAACCCTAGCTATCGGTACTATTAACGTAATGTATCATAGCCCGTGTCGCCGCAGATAATTAACTTGGATTTATGTCGTGCGCGGATCTACTTTAATAACATTTAGGGGTTTGGTTGATATACAAATTACACTGATATATATATATACTCACTAACCGCACCAGTTGTGAGGATAGAATGTTAAAAATGAGAAAGTAACGAATAAAACTTTCAAACTTTAATTATTCTTAAAGGAAAAGGGAATAAATCTTGACATTTTGCGCTTTGCTTATAAGCTTGTGTCCTTAGGGTGTGTAATAATGTATAATAATATCGATTTTTTTTTAAACCACCTTGATAATATTGTTCAGGTACCGAAAAAGTGGCCTCGTTAAAACGGCAATTCTCCATTGTAATAGTAAGTGATGCTCCATTGCAATTTTCCATTTGTTTTACACGGGATTTTGGTTTTCAACCTTTGGAATTATATAACTACTGCGTTCAGTAGAGCTTATACGACCTGTAAGTATTAAAATAAGCCTGTAACTTGTAATCCGTTTAGAATATACAAAAATCCAAATATAGAAAGAAAAAATTCCCATGTTAATCAAATAGGAAATTGAAAATCCCGGTGAAGCACCTCTTAATATTGAAATTAAGAGTTGACGTTTTAGCAGGTTTTTTTGGTATCCTGAACAATATTATCAGGGTGCTTTTGTTTAAAAAATGTGGATTTTTTAAATAAATTATATACCTGCTATAATGTCACTCTCAAACTTATCGCTTTCTGGGAACAGCCGGTCGATGCCCAGTAACCAAACGGAGTGGTAGAGACCTGTACCTAACTATATCAGTATGAACGTGAAATTTGGCATAGTTCAAGTTTATATGGACGAGAAGTGCACAAATCTATTTTTTTTTTGTATAAAATGAATTAAAAACACATTAAATTAAGTAAAATATATATTACTCACACTACTGCTTGAATGACACACGACATATACACACATGTAAATGGAAAACACGTTTTCCCATCCTTCATTTTACTCTTACATTCCAATTACCTTTTTTCATCCTTCATTCAATATTTTAAACATGACTTACGTTCCGTACCTTACATGCCCTCTGAAATGAACTGGTCAAATTGTAGATTAATTTTATAATAGTATAATATGTAAATTCATAATATACATTAATAATTAATTGATAAATAATTTATCTTTAGTAAATATATAAAACCGCTGAGATGATTATTATTCTCTTTGGTCTCATTGAATATGTAAAAATGAATTATGGTCGGAAATTCGACCACCGGGCGACCACTAGTATGTAGTACATGAAGCATAAAATTTTGAACGTAACAAATAAAAATATTTTACTAAAATGAACGAGAATGCCGGGACCGTAAGACGGAAAAATGTTTCGCGTCAAAATATTCCCCGGCTGCTGTCTCAAACGTAACATATCTGAGCAAGTTTTATTCGATTTCCATTCCATATGAAGCGAGCGAGCGACGCCATTTCACGTATGAAAATAACACCTGGCTGCTTCGACCCAGATCTTTTAGACTTTTTATTATTACTGGACGGGTTTTCTTTCATACTGTCACTCGTATGTCGGGATCTTTGTTATGTCTATCAAATTTATTAAGGTTAAAATATTTGCCAGTGTCAAGTGTTTGTCTATATAAAACACTATGTATTTTTTATTAAATAAATACGGATACCTTGTCATCGTAGAGTTGCGATGGTCGAAGATTTAGGGACACTGCTATAACCATGGGGTATAACCTGATATAACCATGGTGATAAGACACTTTCTAACGTTTACATGACTAAACCAAACTAATAATCTTAAGTTAAAAATTTTCCTCCAAACATCTATAGCTATGTTCTTTACTTGATAATCCATTCCTCTCTCTTGGTTTAACACATTAACATATTGCGCTACAATGTCACTCGGCATTAGATAAGATTGATATCAAGTGATAGAAGACAATAAAAGAAGTTCATTGTTATCAGGTACTTTATTACGGTCACACTCATAAGATCGTTTTTCATGAATTTACGAATGCATTTAGCAATTTCAGCGATTGATGTTCAAAGAAGACATCGTACCCTTGAGAAATAATCTAATAAGTAACATATTGTTGGAAAATATGTTCTTAATAAAATTGTACAACATTTTACATTTCAAGACCGATCAGCTTAATTTGCGCGCTGTCTCTCAGGCTTAACAATTTTATTAAGAACATATTTTCCAACAATATGTTACTTATTAGATTATTTCTCAAGCAAATGTCAACAATTTGTATAAAAAATGCTGTATGTAGATTTATTACTATGAATTACAGTTTTCTTTCTAACGCGTCTAAATAAATACAGTCCTCGGAGTTTTTGATTTTGTCTTCGCCCCGACATATATAATCAAAGTGAATAAACATATTCACTAATATTAGATATATCTGAAATTCGGTTACTATTTCGGCTGTAATTAGACATATAAACGAATATGTTCATTCGACTATAATAAAAGAGATACCTCGTTAATAAAATTGTATTTCACGATCATTAAAATGTAAATATTCAAAACGAATAACCCCGTCCTGTGTAATATAAAATAATCAGAGGGGTTTGAATATAATTAAACTGCCTATCGTTGTGCGTTGGTGGACTTTTTTTTTCATAATTATTACTGCGAGAATTGGTGGTTGACTGCTTTTAAATTCCCTCTCTTTATTAACACATTTTATTTATAATTTTCTGCTGGGATGGGAGGTCGGAACGACCTCTTGTTTTGTTTTAATTTTAATGCTCCGGATTTCTGAATGTTTTCAAATTATGTGTATGATGCTTTGATGTCGCTTGTTTTAATCTATATCACTTGTGCTCTAGAAGAATCCCCCACCCCTTTTATAAAAGTAAAACTATTCATAGTTTAAACCAGAAAAATGAAATAAAACTTACTCTTTAAAAAAAAATTAAGTCAATTCTAGTATGAATTATTAAAATTTCATAATCTATAGACTGAAATTACCACCATTAGTCTGGTTTTCACATCTATTGGCACTCCGAGAAATGATTATATACATTTTTATGGAGTAGTAATTAATCTAACATATGATGGGCTGCACAAACGTAATACAAAATATCAACATTGCATGTACAGAGGCTTTACTACGTGTCGCTAGTCTCTCTATTGACGTCACGAGCATGTCGTGGTCATCGGTGACGCGAACCCATTAGTGGTTCGTTTACCAATAAGTGTGAAGCTGTGGAACGATCTCCCGGCCAGTGTGTTCCCTCCTTCCTATAACATGGGGTCCTTCAAGCGCAACGTGAAGAGATATTTACGCAGGCCAGCATGACAGCGGCGACCGGTGAGGGGTAACGCATCTCTCAGTAGTCGCCATTGTTTTTGGATTGTACTCTGCTCACTATCAGGCACAGTGCAGTCACTTTGCTGTAATACAATAATAAAAAAAAGTAGCTATCAAAAACCTACTCTAAGACAATACACTAGAACATTTTTGATCATAACTAGGTACCTACCTAGTCTTAAATTGTCATAGACTTATCAATATCTCAATTGCTATTTCTTATTGGAATTTGAGTAGTTATCTGGTATATTTTCGAAATCCAATGCTAATTCAATTACTATGGAATCTTAATAACCATTCGTTGAGGGATTTATCGTAGATTGTTCAAAGCTGCTTCTGTTTTGGATTCGATTACTTCTCATTTTTTAATGCCCAACAAAGAGGAACAAAGAGTGGGAAAAGAAAACATGTTGTGCCGACCCTGCTTAAGTGGGATAAGGGTAATGATGATGATGATGATGATGATGAAAGAGGGTGGGATTCAGTTTTAATAAAAATTAAAATATATTGAATTTTTATTTTGTTTCCGCTAGCCATAACAGTTAATTAATCAACGTGATTGCTTAAGTCTTGTCGACTTGGTATTTTTTTTACAACCAAAAAGTCCCCTAGTAATTTCAACAAACAATTTCCCTTCGTTACATTTATTGGAGTTAAACTGGGTATAGATGTTATTCTACATTTCTTTTCAATAATTACACCGTTTCCATATAAATGTAGATATAGAGGACAATATTAGTTGGATTGGTTAACTTGGCTAATATATAACGATTGGTTACAAGTAAGTTTGGCAGAATCCTTTACTCTGAGATCTATATCGGTATACTCTGCATAATTCGTTCTAATTTTTCTTTATAGTGTTAACGTCTACGTCCGGTACCGTGACACACCCGAGAGGCGAGACTACAGCGCCACCCGGGGAACCACTATTGACCTGCGATACCGCGCTATTGACTCTATCGGGGTGTTACTACTGACCTCGAACGCTATTGGTGGAAGTTATCGGCTGTTCATTATTCATTCCGGTGTGAGACTACATCGGTGGCATATAAAGGGCAAGATGTCGCTGATCTGGGCGCACTCCTATGTGGAAGTTATTGTAAGGCGAAGCTCTGGCCAAATAAATAGTGACAGTATCTACTGAGTGTTTATTGGCAATCCTGACTGCATCGACCCTATACGTGATTAGTGTAACAATAGTTAACACATAAATAATGTATCATTAAAAAAAATACAAAGGCAGACGAAGTCGCGTGCTCCTCTTGTTATTATATAATCCATGTCGCTCCCACGATTATGACGAGTCTAACGAGATTTCTTATGTTAAAATTCATAAATCCTTTTTGCAGCGTATAAAAAAAACAGAGTGTGTTGTAAAGACACACAATAGAAATGAAACACTGGTACACGAAAACATTTTAACAAAAAAATACTACAAAAACCAACGTCACGTGGTGTTTCCAGGCGGTCACCCATCCAAGTACTGACCGCGCTCGAAGTTGCTTTGTTTGTTGTTTTATCTACCACTTTTCGTTACACAAAGGTTGTCGATAAGAATGTGAAAGCCATTCCATAAGAATTCGCTTAAAAACGCATACATAGTTACCACGAAGTTGAGTAAGAATAGAAGACATAAACGACCAATCCAGTCCCATATGAAAGCACTAAATCTTAATTCAGAACAAGCATTTAGAAAATATAATTTAGTTCTCTCAAAATTAATATTTTATAATTAAACTGTACGTAAAATGAGCTTTAAACGTAATAATAAAGTTTGCAGAATGAAATTTAATTAATTTTGCCTGAGATAACAAATCATAGGGGCTGGTAATATCAAGCGTTTGAAAAATTAGATGAAAACGAAATTCTAAATTTAAACTTATTACTCTGAATTTTTGGTGAAGTAACAAATTGGGGGTCATGTTATGTCGCGACACAACACATGAGTATCTCACTGTAGTCTCGTGACGTATTAGCAGTGTCCACAAGCTAGCGGATACTACATACTTAGTTTTTAGACTTTTTTTAGACTTATAGATTAATATCACAGTGGAATAAATCAAATTACTTAAACTTTTTAAATTAATAAATCAAATGTTGGTGACGTCTGGAAATTACGCCTCTCTCTGTGCATCTACCAAATACGAATGTAACTGTATATGTCTATAAATATAAGTTGTACTATGTTATGTATAATGAAAAGATAAACTAGAGCGAGTTTCTTGCCGGTTCTTCTCTATGACTGGGTTGTTTTCCGAAACGGTGGTAGCTTTGACGTTCTTAAGCGCCTTCTTAATGCCTAAATTGAATAAAGAAGCATTGATTTTGAGTACTTAATTGCTTCTCACTCTTCTACATAAAAAATATATGGTTAAGGTAATAAACATCGCAGATGAATCCTCCAAACATCTATAGCTATGTTCTTTACTTGATAATCCATTCCTCTCTCTTGGTTTAACACATTAACATATTGCGCTACAATGTCACTAGGCTTTAGATAAGATTGATATCAAGTGATAGAAGACAATAAAAGAAGTTCATTGTTATCAGGTACTTTATTACGGTCACACTCATAAGATCGTTTTTCATGAATTTACGAATGCATTTAGCAATTTCAGCGATTGATGTTCAAAGAAGACATCGTACCCTTGAGAAATAATCTAATAAGTAACATATTGTTGGAAAATATGTTCTTAATAAAATTGTTAAGCCTGAGAGACAGCGCGCAAATTAAACTGATCGGTCTTGAAACGTAAAATGTTGTAATATAATTTTTTATACAGCGTGCTTATATATGTATTAAATTAAATCACGTGTAGGAAACTCAATAAATGAGAATATTTTATTGCAAATGTCAACATTTTGTATAAAACATGCTGTAGATTTATTACTATGAATTACAGTTTTCTTTCTAACGCGTCTAAATAAATACAGTCCTCGGAGTTTTTGATTTTATCTTCGCCCCCACATATATAATCAAAGCGAATAAACATATTCACTAATATTAGATATATCTGAAATTCGGTTACTATTTCGGCTGTAATTAGACATATAAACGAATATGTTCATTCGACTATAATAAAAGAGATACCTCGTTAATAAAATTGTATTTCACGATCATTAAAATGTAAATATTCAAAACGAATAACCCCGTCCTGTGTAATATAAAATAATCAGAGGGGTTTGAATATAATTAAACTGCCTATCGTTGTGCGTTGGTGGACTTTTTTTTTCATAATTATTACTGCGAGAATTGGTGGTTGACTGCTTTTAAATTCCCTCTCTTTATTAACACATTTTATTTATAATTTTCTGCTGGGATGGGAGGTCGGAACGACCTCTTGTTTTGTTTTAATTTTAATGCTCCGGATTTCTGAATGTTTTCAAATTATGTGTATGATGCTTTGACGTCGCTTGTTTTAATCTATGTCACTTGTGCTCTAGAAGAATCCCCCACCCCTTTTATAAAAGTAAAACTATTCATAGTTTAAACCAGAAAAATGAAATAAAACTTACTCTTTAAAAAAAAATTAAGTCAATTCTAGTATGAATTATTAAAATTTCATAATCTATAGACTGAAATTACCACCATTAGTCTGGTTTTCACATCTATTGGCACTCCGAGAAATTATTATATAAATTTTTATGCAGTTTATTAATTAATGAAACATATGATGGGCTGCACAAACGTAATACAAAATATCAACATTGCATGTACAGAGGCTTTACTACGTGTCGCTAGTCTCTCTATTGACGTCACGAGCATGTCGAGGTCACCGGTAACGCGAACCCATTAGTGGTTCGTTTACCAATAAGTGTGAAGCTGTGGAACGATCTCCCGGCCAGTGTGTTCCCTCCTTCCTATAACATAGGGTCCTTCAAGTGCAACGTGAAGAGATATTTACGCAGGCCAGCATGACAGCGGCGACCGGTGAGGGGTAACGCATCTCTCAGTAGTCGCCATTGTTTTTGGATTGTACTCTGCTCACTATCAGGCACAGTGCAGTCACTTTGCTGTAATACAATAATAAAAAAAAGTAGCTATCAAAAACCTACTCTAAGACAATACACTAGAACATTTTTGATCATAACTAGGTACCTACCTAGTCTTAAATTGTCATAGACTTATCAATATCTCAATTGCTATTTCTTATTGGAATTTGAGTAGTTATCTGGTATATTTTCGAAATCCAATGCTAATTCAATTACTATGGAATCTTAATAACCATTCGTTGAGGGATTTATCGTAGATTGTTCAAAGCTGCTTCTGTTTTGGATTCGATTACTTCTCATTTTTTAATGCCCAACAAAGAGGAACAAAGAGTGGGAAAAGAAAACATGTTGTGCCGACCCTGCTTAAGTGGGATAAGGGTAATGATGATGATGATGATGATGATGAAAGAGGGTGGGATTCAGTTTTAATAAAAATTAAAATATATTGAATTTTTATTTTGTTTCCGCTAGCCATAACAGTTAATTAATCAACGTGATTGCTTAAGTCTTGTCGACTTGGTATTTTTTTTACAACCAAAAAGTCCCCTAGTAATTTCAACAAACAATTTCCCTTCGTTACATTTATTGGAGTTAAACTGGGTATAGATGTTATTCTACATTTCTTTTCAATAATTACACCGTTTCCATATAAATGTAGATATAGAGGACAATATTAGTTGGATTGGTTAACTTGGCTAATATATAACGATTGGTTACAAGTAAGTTTGGCAGAATCCTTTACTCTGAGATCTATATCGGTATACTCTGCATAATTCGTTCTAATTTTTCTTTATAGTGTTAACGTCTACGTCCGGTACCGTGACACACCCGAGAGGCGAGACTACAACGCCACCCGGGGAACCACTATTGACCTGCGATACCGCGCTATTGACTCTATCGGGGTGTTACTACTGACCTCGAACGCTATTGGTGGAAGTTATCGGCTGTTCATTATTCATTCCGGTGTGAGACTACATCGGTGGCATATAAAGGGCAAGATGTCGCTGATCTGGGCGCACTCCTATGTGGAAGTTATTGTAAGGCGAAGCTCTGGCCAAATAAATAGTGACAGTATCTACTGAGTGTTTATTGGCAATCCTGACTGCATCGACCCTATACGTGATTAGTGTAACAATAGTTAACACATAAATAATGTATCATTAAAAAAAATACAAAGGCAGACGAAGTCGCGTGCTCCTCTTGTTATTATATAATCCATGTCGCTCCCACGATTATGACGAGTCTAACGAGATTTCTTATGTTAAAATTCATAAATCCTTTTTGCAGCGTATAAAAAAAACAGAGTGTGTTGTAAAGACACACAATAGAAATGAAACACTGGTACACGAAAACATTTTAACAAAAAAATACTACAAAAACCAACGTCACGTGGTGTTTCCAGGCGGTCACCCATCCAAGTACTGACCGCGCTCGAAGTTGCTTTGTTTGTTGTTTACCCACCACTTTTCGTTACACAAAGGTTGTCGATAAGAATGTGAAAGCTATTCCATAAGAATTCGCTTAAAAAACGCATACATAGTTACCACGAAGTTGAGTAAGAATAGAAGACATAAACGACCAATCCAGTCCCATATGAAAGCACTAAATCTTAATTCAGAACAAGCATTTAGAAAATATAATTTAGTTCTCTCAAAATTAATATTTTATAATTAAACTGTACGTAAAATGAGCTTTAAACGTAATAATAAAGTTTGCAGAATGAAATTTAATTAATTTTGCCTGAGATAACAAATCATAGGGGCTGGTAATATCAAGCGTTTGAAAAATTAGATGAAAACGAAATTCTAAATTTAAACTTATTACTCTGAATTTTTGGTGAAGTAACAAATTGGGGGTCATAATATGTTGCGACACAACATACAAGTATCTCACTGTAGCTTGTGACGTATTAACAGTGTGCACAAGCTAGCGGATACTACATACATAGTTGCAATTAATATCACAATGGAATAAATCAAAGTTACTTAAACTTTTTAAATTAATAAATCAAATGTTGGTGACGTCTGGAAATTACGTCTGTGCATCCACAAAAACGAATATAACTGTATATGTCTATAAATATAAGTTGTACTATGTTATGTATAATGAAAAGACAAACTCGATCGAGTTTCTTGCCGGTTCTTCTCTATGACTGGGTTGTTTTCCGAATCGGTGGTAGCTTTGACGTTCTTAAGCGCCTTCTTAATGCCTAAATTGAATAAAGAAGCATTGATTATGAGTACTTATGTTTCTTACTCTGTATATCAAATATGTATGGTTAAGGTAATAAACATTGCAGATGATGCCGCGGCTTTCAGCTAGTAATATAAACTAGTAGCTATAAACGCTAGTAGCTATAAAAGTATAAACTAGCTAGCTAGTATAAACAATAGAAACCCTTACTAGTGATATAGATCTTATAGATATGAAGCAAACATATAAGACAAAGTAAACCCTTCAAGGTCAATACCCAGAGACAAACATTATATCGGATAATATAAACTCGGACTAAAACCCCTTTTGTAGTTCAAAATTTGTTATTAGAAAGTTTATGAATAATTAATAATTTCGATGGCTGTTTGAATGAAGTTGAAGAGATACTCCAGATCAAGTTGCGATTACGGATTATGCTTTAAATATTCATATAATTCTAAATGTGTCTACCATTTATTTACTTATTTACCTACTTGGTTAAGTTTACAATGTCAGTCATAGATATATAAGCAGATTCAAGTGAAAAGTTGTCCAAACAAGACTATATTTTTCTATATATATTTAAGCGTAACAAGGGAGTGTTGTCGAGGTCTAGCCGATTGACCGGTGGAATATCGTTCCGATGTCCGCAGGTTCAATCTTTAGCATGTACCAACGAATTTTATAGAATTTGTATACATTTACTAATTCGAATTAGAAACACTATCGCCTGACGGTGAAGGATAACATCGTGAGGAACCCTGAACCTAAGAAATGTTCTGTGGGAAACAATAGAACTGTGCATTTCTCAGAGTTTGAAGTCGTCAATACGTCATGGGCTGGCGTGGTGAGTTTGCTCATACCTTCCTTCAGAAAGAGGCCTATGGCCCTGCAGGGATCTCTTACTGGCTGATGATGATGATGATGACGATAATGTCAGTCGTAGATACATAAGCAAGTTCAAGTCAACAGTAAGATGAGCGAGTTATTGATTAAATTTAGGACCTGATACGATAAAATCTTGTATATATGTATGTCTTGTATGTATGTATATGTGCTGTGTTTTGGATTCGCAAACGTTATATTTAAATAGTATATAATAGACTATATTTTTCTATATATATTTAAGCGTATCAAGGGTAAAGTTATGGAGGTCTCGCCATTTGACCGATGGCATATCGTTCCGATGTCCGCAGGTCCTATCCCTGGCATGTTCCAACGAGTTTTAGCGAATTTGCGTATATTTACTAATTTGAATTAGAAACACTATCGCTTGACGGTGAAGGAAATCTCCCCCTCCCCCTCCCAACCACAGGGTGGCAACGCACTTGCGACTCTTCTGGTATTGCAAGTGTCTATGGACGGTGGTGATCACTTAACATCAGGTGACCCATCTGTTCGTTTGCCACCTGTGATATGAAAAAAAAACACAATTCTCTTTTTGCGCAATTAGAACAGGGAAATGTATTCATAAATTAAATAATAAAATTCTAGAATTAGTGGTCTTAACGCGACGTTAATTATTTAAGGTCTTTACCTATAAAATTGTCGTTCTGCAGTACGGGCCATTTTAAATCAAAATAATTTTTGTTTGGCTAAGAATTCTAATTTCAAATTAATTTTATTTTAAAAACATGGAATTCTTTTTCCA
>MU159509.1:0-23053 GCA_015888305.1 Antheraea pernyi | reverse complement strand
CTGAAAAATGTGATTTTTTAAAGAAAGAGATCCTCTATTTAGGACACGTGGTATCGAGTAAGGGTGTCTTACCTGACCCTCAAAAAATCGATGTAGTTAAAAATTATCCAGTTCCAAAGAGCATAGATGACGTGAAGAGATTCGTGGCATTTGCCAATTACTATCGTAAATTTATACCTAACTTTGCCGATAAGGCTCATTATTTGAATATGTTATGTAGAAAAAATGTCAAATTTAACTGGGATGAAAATTGTCAGAAATCATTCGAATCACTAAAAACTAGTATATATAATATAATATATAAGCAGATTCAAGTGAAAAGTTGTCCAAACAAGACTATATTTTTCTATATATATTTAAGCGTATCAAGGGTAAAGTTATGGAGGTCTCGCCATTTGACCGATGGCATATCGTTCCGATGTCCGCAGGTCCTATCCCTGGCATGTTCCAACGAGTTTTAGCGAATTTGCGTATATTTACTAATTTGAATTAGAAACACTATCGCTTGACGGTGAAGGAAAACATCGTGAGGAACCCTGAACCTGAGAAATGTTCTGTGGGAAAACATAGAACTGTGGATTTCTCAGAGTTTGAAGTCATCAATACGTCATGGGCTGGCGTGGTGAGTATGATCCTTCAGAAAGAGGCCTATGGCCCTGCAGTGGATCTCTCACTGGCTGATGATGATGATGATAATGACAGTCGTAGATACATAAGCAAGTTCAAGTCAAAAGTAAGATGAGTGAGTTATTGATTTAATTTTGGACTTGATACGATAAAATCTTGTATATATGTATATGTACTGTGTTTTGGATTCGCAAACGTTATATGTAAATAGCATATAACATAAATTACTCATACGATTAAAACCTATCAGGTGGTTTAAGCAACAAGGCGTGCCATAAAAATATAACATACATTAAACCGACGTGAACTAACAGTGCTTGCGTTGTTGCGTTTCGTTCGGTCAGTGAGAGCGCCGGAGTCGAGGCAGCAACGCGGCACAAATAGCACGCAACATGAACGACGTTTACGGAGCTAACACTATAAACCAACGCACCACCTGTTATTGGTTTGCTCACGTCTGTTCTGGAAATTTCGACCTGAAAAATGAACCTCGCGGTCGTCCGAAGTCTTTGGTCGACAATGACGATTAAAGGCGATTGTGGTAGCTAATGATACACAATCTACGGCTGAATTAGCAGCCGCTGTCGACGTTAGCGTCAAAACAATATTGATCCATTTGTGTCGAATTGGCAAGGTAAAAAAGCTTGACAAATGGGTGCCCCACGAACTCAATGATCGCCAGCGCGAATTACGCGTCGAGACGTGCCTTGCACTGCTCAACAGACACACAAATGAGGGAATTTTGAACCGTATTATTACCTGCGATGAAAAATGGATTCTGTTTGATAACCGCAAGCGCTCAGCAAGTTGGTTGGATCCTGGTTCAGCGCCTAAACAATGCCCTAAACGAAAACTTACCCCTAGAAAAGTGATGGTCACTGTTTGGTGGTCTAGCGCCGGTGTGATTCATCCAGCTTCTTATCAAACGGGGTGAGCAATACTGCAGATTTGTACTGTGAACAACTGAACACAATGATGGAGAAGCTGGCACATCTCCAACCAACATTGGTCAATCGCTCGTCTCCGCTGCTCCTGCACTACAACGCGCGACCTCATACTGCACAGCAGACGGTCTCCACGTTGCAAGAACTGGGGCTGGAAGTTCTCCGTACATCCGCCCTACTGACCAGACCTTGCGTCTACAGACTACTACTTTTTCCAGAATTTGGATAACTCCTTGGCGGGAAAACAACTCAATACCCGAGAGGCAGTACAAAATGCCTTTCAAGAATTTGTTGCCTCCCGTCCAGCTGATTTCTTTAACAAGGGCATCAATAAACTGCCACTGCGTTGGCAAAGATGCATTGATTGTATGGGTGATTACTTCGATTAATACAAATAAAAAATACATGAAAAAAAAATCGATTAAATTTTTTCATACAAAACGGCAATTTCATAGGTAAAGACCTAATATATATGCTCGATAAACGAGCTAACACTGAAAGAATTTTTCAAATCGGACTAGTTCCTGAGAGCGCGACAAACGAACTCTTCAGCTTTATAATATTAGTATAAATTTTGTTGCCATACTAAACTACAATTAATAGCGAATCACCGTGCCCTTAATATCAAATATTATTTACAAACAGAAGTTAGACCGTAAGTGATCCTTCACTCGGCCGATATCAAGTTTTCACTTTAGCTTCTATAACAGTTCGTATAACAAACATCAATCATGACCATAAGATTGTGAAACTATCGAAGTTTCTCGAACTAACTTCTAATTAGACCGAATTAACTCGTCGGTGGATAGGTAACAATAACGTCCCGAAATGAAGGTTGTTTCGAAATAGTATTTTATATTATCCAAATCGAATCGAAATAGTATTGTATCTAATTATTACACTAGCGTTTAATTAAAAAAAATATATATTACTACCCTCGTTGTTAGACAAGCTTAACTTTGACTTTGCAACAGAGCCACGCGGCATAGGCATTCACAGGTCGTCGTTTCTCGCATAGATATCCTCCGCCGTCAAAGTTTTGCACCGCGCAAACCCTTTACTTTCACTTAAAGTACTTTCTGACTTACTCTTTTTATGACATTTGTTCAATCTTAAGGGTCACAAAGACTTTCTTAACTCTGCCTTGAAGTTCACCATTCCTTTATATTATTAGTATAGATTAAAATATTTTTACACAATTTTGTTTATATTTATAACACTGACAAACTGACAATATATTTGTTGCTAGAAGTTTTTTAAATAACTAAGTTTTTGAAACGATTTTGTAGTCACATCATCTCGACAAAAACAAAAACTAAAACATTACCTAGTAATTTAGGGTAAAGTAACGTCCCAAAGATAAAAATCTTACATCAACCATTTATTGAGTGAGATAAACCAGAAGAGTCACCTAACTATAAATGATTGTAAAAACAAATTAGGATCCAAATACAGTGCCTTAATATGAACACAGGGTTAACAATTAAACTTGTTTTAACGCCATCTCTCGCTCACTCTACGTACTATATTGATAATTGTACATGTTTTTTATGTTTCATATTTTTATGTTATCTTTTTATTAAAACTCGAACTAAATATTGGAGTTTTTGGTGGGATCTTAGTGTCATTTTATATTTCATTCATAATCTTGTGTTATTTGACTCTGTATTTTGTAAAACTAGTGGTGTTTTACGTAATATAGTCCGGTTATTTTGTATAAGTGAATTGAATGGAAAATACACAAAGCATGGACTCGGAGATGCCAAGAAGACTCCCTGGAAAATTCTATCAAAAGAGCAACTATCTTGTTAGAAAATCATTACCTACTCGACAATACTCGTAGCAGTAATAATCTACTAGAAGATTGGTTGCCAAAAATTAAATTAAATGTATAAGTATTTAGATATTGTTTTACTTTTTGTTTACTTCCTTTAATAGAAATTAAGGTGCGCGGCGTTTCTATTTTTTGCCAATTGAATATAAAAATGGTTTTCTTACCTACTAACCGTACGAAGCTGTAACGACTCAACGGCCTTAACTGAACAGTCTGGTAATGGAAAACTAATCTAAAAAGGATCGCAGCCGAGTGCCGCCACGTACACTGGAATTGTTTGGATTGGGAACTAGATTAGAACAGTTCAATCGAAACAGCTAAAGCAGATTTCATTTTAGGACTGTTTTTTTCTATTTCTCAAGCCGGTATATCAGTTTTAACTTATATTTACAAAATATCTGAAAAGTGTTAATTTCAGAAGACCATTTACAACAATTTATCTACTAGTTCATACTACATACATATCAACAATTTTATACTAGGCTCCTTGTAGTAATATGGTATCACAAGTATCTAAACGACTTGATCCATTTTGGATATGTATAGTTTCTGAAAATCATCGAAGCTAAAGTATTTATTGAATGCGAGTTTGCTTATTTGTTTTTGAAGTGAAAACTTCTTTAGGCACGTTGAACGATATTTTGACATTATAAAAATGTACATAATTATTGCTCCGAGTGTCAATAGATATGAAAACCAAGCTGACGTTAATAATTTCAATAAACAAATTTTAAAATTTAAATATTTTCATTCACACAACAAATAATTTAAAAATTCAAAAGAGAACACAGTTATTTCATTGTTTTGAGTTTTTACTTCTGTTGGCAGTCTTTGACAGCTTCCACAAAATCGAAAATACTTTATCGTATTTAGGCCCTAAGAATGCGCTTATGAACGTCAAACCCACCACTGCACCGGTTCGGACAAACAACCCACTCGTCGAGAAGAACCGGCAACAAACTCGACCTGGTTTATCTTTTATAAAACATAGATAGCTCTACATTCCGTTTTAGTGGATGCACAGAGAGGGGCGTCATTTCCAATATTAATTCCTTTCCATTTAATATTAATACATCTATCATTTTTTAGATGTACTCAACTTTAAGTATGTATAACCAATACGTTAATCACCAGACATTAATAAAAGATGAGAAAGCGTGGCGCTTGAAAAAATACACATTAGCATATTGATGTTTTCAATGGAATAGAGAAAACAATGAAAAATGTATTCGCTTCTAACAACACAAAGGAATGCGGGCTTCGGCAACGAATGAATAATTCTGCTACGATAATGAGTTGACTCGGTGGTAGCACGCCTGTCTGGTTGGAAACTACACGCCGCCTCATGGGATCGATGTTATCATAGAATGACGAATTTCTGAAGCACCTGAAGAAACAAAGCTGTGAAGTAAGTGAAATCGTATGATTTTTAATAGTATTTAGTTGTAATTTAGTAAAAATATTACTATATATGCTTTTTGATTTCCTTGAAAAGGTTTTATTATGAACGCAGTATTTAGCAGTGATGCATGTCCAAACAAACAGACAAACATTTCTAAAAATGATTGATATGTATTTTATTACTCGACACACAATTTTTATTACAAAAAATTAAAAAGTACAGACACGTTTTTTATAATCTTATTATATAAATAGATATAGATGTAATTCCGATCACCCTCTATCGATTTGTTGGTGAATAATATTACTAAGAAATTCGATAAATTTCCACCACAACCTAAAATCTTTTCATACTCTGTTATTATTTATTACAACTCGTTAATTGTACAGAGAAATAATACAGGTACAGAGGGACGAAAGTACTATAGCGTAATATATTTTTAGTAATTTAATTAGAGGGAACATAAGAACGATAAGGTATTGTTAGGTCGGAAGGGTTCTATTTTCGTCCCGTCGATAATCTGTAATGAATTGCGTCCAGTGTGTTTGTTGTCTTAATGTTGTGGACAATTTTGTAATGAGACGTGTTATTGTAATGTTGCTTTTACCGTAAATCATCAACAAACAAACAAAATCGCATCCGCATCTAATTGTATATATGCTTAGTTTTTCTAGAATAGTCAAATGAATGATCTTAGGATTTTCGCTCTTATTTCAAGAATTTTAATGTGAAACATCTATAGGAGCGGGCAAACCTGATTTTGGCGTGGCGCGACGTGGCGACGCAAACCACGAACTTTGCACTATTAACGAAATACTCAAAAACATTTGCAACCCTATCTGTATAAACATAAGATTCAAATTGTTTTGTCGGCCACTCGTTATACTAGTGTTAGGTAGCACGCGCCGACGACCTATCGCCCTTTGATAAATGCATCCAAATAAACTGCGCCTGCACCTAGTTGAATTTTTGTATTTAATAAAAATGATTTTTTTTTTATATTACAGGAGGCAAACGAACAGACGGGTCATTCGATGGTAAGTGATCACCGCCGTCCATAGACACTAGCAACACCAGGGGAGTCACAAGTGCTTTGCCGGCCTTTATGTGATAAAAGATATAAACAATAATTATTTTATGATACAAATTTATAAAGCATTATAAATTGTATTTTTTCATTAGGTCATAGCTGATTCCTGTCGTAATCTGTTCTTTTAGGCATATAACTTATAGAAAACAATTTCGATGTTTCACATCTGCCAGGCGTCCCGTGACGGTTCAATTTTTAAAAATAGTGTAGATTTATAGAAGATTTACGCATATACAAGTCTAAAACTTGCTTAAATTATCTACAACAGCATTGTATATCTTAAAGAAACATATAATAACTAATGTTTAAGATGGGATATGTTTATATGTATGATATGTCCTATGTTGTATGTAGTGTTGTTATCTTATGAATATTATTAAGGAATAATGTGTTGTTGGCGAAGCTATTGTGAGTTATATATAGTTATATGCGGTTATGGACTTATGAAATTAAATATGTCGATTAAAACTGCTATTTGCTCAAAAAGTAAGTTATTTTTCTAAAATTACGTTGGCGTTATCGTTTACCGGCGGGTCAGACCGACTATTGGCGTGGCGACGCATCGCAACGGCATAAGTCGCCACGCTATATGATTTTGAATTTCGTATTTAATTAATGTTAATATATATGTACTAAACAGTCATCTTTTTAATGAAAAAATTCTTAATTTTTTATCATAGAAATAATAACAATAGTATATTATTATTAATTATGCCATATTTATTTTCTGTTGTTTTTTTTAATTATCATTGAAGGCAAACGAACAGGTTTGTCACCTGATGTTAAGTGATCACCACCGTCCATAGACAATTGCAACACCAAGGGAGTCGCAAGTGCGATGCCGGCCTGTTTAGGGGAGGGGGAGTGGGGTATGGGAAGGGTGTGGAGAGAGGAGGGGTGGGGGGGTGTAACCGGCGCTCTCACTGACCAAACGAAACGCAACAATGCAAACACTGTTACTTCACGTCGGTTTTCTGTGAGAAAACGGGTGGTATTAACCCGGGCGAGCCGACCCATTCATGCTGAAACCAATAATAGCTTCAGCGAGGCTCTACCACCTACAAAAACTGTTGTAAACTATCCGTTTATGTATATTATCTGTACAAAATAACTTCAATGTGTCATATAGTCTGCAAACGTCCCGTAACGGCTGACAATCTTTTTCAAACATTTAATTCCAACTATTAGGTCCCTTGTCCATTACAGATAATATTATAAGGCAAAAGTAATAAGAATCCATAGCAACCTGTAATTGGCTATCATTTATTGTTACATAACAATTCGAGAAATCGCTTTACTTCTAAATAATGTTCGACATTGGGAATACTTTCAAAGACAGTGCCTGGGGGAATGACAATCAAAAAACGCGGTTCCCATTTTTCTAAATTATATTGTTTTACGAGTATAAATGATTTTTCAAAATTCATACAATATTAATGTGCATTGTATTAGTTAAGGTACTAATGATTATGTGTCAGCGGATGTCCGTCTGTCCATTTTCTATAATTATAATTACATAATATAATACAAAGTCATCTGCCACATCTCTCTGTCTGTCTGTACGAGTTAAAGTCAAAAAATACTGAACGGATTTTCATGGTATTTTCACCACATAAAGTGATTCATGAGGAAGGTTTAGGTATATAATTTGTCAAAGTTTTATGTAAATTAGTTGAAATACAACGACAATTGTTGAAAATGTCGGAAAAAGTCAAGCCACCTGGGGGTTTTCATCGAAAACGCTGCCTAATCCTTCTGAGATATAACAAAACAATGTATGTTGGGATATACCCCTTTTATAGATCTACAAAAAAGTCTGTGAGGTCTTATATCTATCTTTTAAGGATGGCACACTATACTCATCATAAGCTCTAAAAAAACAGTTACCGTATTAAAAATTATCAACTTAAATAGTTACGAGTACGTTAAGATTCATCTTTATATATATAATTCTTCCGTCCGTGTTTATGTGACTGAACTCCTCGTAGACGGTTGGACAGATTTTGATGATTTTTTTTGTGTGTTCTAATGGATTCGACAATGATTTAACTTCATAATAGAACCCAGTCGGTTGCTCTGCGGTCGGGTAGTAGGTTTTTTATTATTATCAGGGGCCCACTAGTTTTAATATAAAATATTCTTAATATTAAATAAGTGAGGGGGTCCTCACTTATTTATACATTCTTACACTACACACAAATATATATATCTACTTTAAGTTTAATGCGTAACGAAAAATTTTCTCTACCGTGCCATAAAATTTTTCACTTCAATTATACATTTATTTTAGACATCAGCGAGATTTATATTTCAGACAAATATAAATAAGCCTAGATAAAGGCAATATTAATTATAAGTATTAGCGACGTACATCAACAATTAAATAAATTAAAATGCTTGGAATAGGAAGGAAACGATTAATTTATGTATGGAAGCAAAAAATAAATTGCATTGACAATATGCGCATATTATATCTATACAATAGAATTATTATGAGCACTGAGACTGTTAGGTAGTGGATTAAAGTTCCAAATATCTCATATATTAAAATTAGTGATTGTTTCTTCTTATTTTATCAACTGCCATACTGTTCATCTCATGACAAAACTTTATTAACTTAATGGTTACATTTGTATGAAGGTTATAGGCACAGTACAATTAACTTATAGTAAGTTGGCGCGTTTGTCGTACTTACACGTATATTTGAAAGAATATTTCTGTAATTGTATATCTTAAAGTTTTACATATTTTTAAGTTAAGATTTATAAAAACGCGCGCAGAGCCGCGAGCTTCAGCTAGCACAAAATATACGTTAAATATTCTGTTACTTATTTTATTTAACATGTTTTACATTTTGCTACAAAATTTTTAGAACCGTGCTTTTTCTCTAGATTAATTCTATTGTATTTTTAATGTGTGTATTTTATTAAGGGTTCTCTCTGGCATATATTTCGGGTTCGCTCAACTAAAACATATAACATTCGGACACGGTCGTATGATTCTTTAGAACATTTTCTAAGCAATTTAATGTTGTAGTCATGCCTGTATTTTATTGTGTTTACGAACCTGTGTATCCAGTATTATTACATTGTATTGTATACATATTGCATAGTCTCTAGAGGATTTTTTTTACAATTATGTTATTGATTACGTCCGGTGACGCCGGTAGCGCTACGACAAATTCGAGAAGCGAGCCTACAACGCGGCCGGAACATTACCACTAACGCCACCATATTAGAGATACATAAATTCTTTACATAAATAAGAAAAATTATATAGAATCGATGTATTACTTCAATAACAATAATTTGATCATTATTATTTTTGTGTAACTAAATTATTTTGGAAAAATTTGAGGAAATAGTAGTTGATTTAACTTCCACAGTTTGGCAGATATGAGGCAAGATATCGATCTACACGCACTTCTATATCGAAGTTATTGTATGGCGAAACTCTGCCCGAATAATTAGTCACAGTACCTTCAGAGTGTACTCATTATTTTGTAACAATTAATTTCTTACCGCTCACATATATTTTATTTGTCTGAACACCTTATTGGTCGGGTAGCGGTTCTGATTCCGCATTACACCCCCTATAATTACTTCGTTATCGCTTAGTGTATTCTCTGACCTATACTTTGTATGACAAATGCTCTGCTTCTAAGCGTCGAAGCGTGATATATTAGATAGCCTCTAACTCTACGGAATAAATAGACTATATAATGCAATAATTTTATTAATGTGATTGTCAGTTTTAGATTTTAGTGCATTCAAACAAAGAAACAGAATGTTCAGGTTTGTAACTGAAGGGTTGAGGTTACATATTCCTTGCCTTACATATATTCTTGGGGTGCCCGTTTGTGGGAATAAAGTTGTTTGTTAGATCACAATTATTTTATTTCATTTGTTACATTGATGTTGTTGTACAACTTAACTGAGTGCTTGGACTCAACTGATAATCCAAGAATTTAATAAATATAGTTTTAATTCAGATGTGCTGATGCACACATAATGAGTAGGGCAACATGTAATGTACGTAACCGTACAGTAATATTTTTGTATATACCAGGTGAATGAAAGGTTAGACATTCTCAGTGTTCTAGGATATGACACCTCATGGTCACATTTAACACATAAAATACTAATATCAAAACAAACACTAATAGACAACAGAGAGAACCTTAGGAAAAGTTTATTCTAAGAATTTACAAAAGTATGAATAATAACATAAATCAACCTAGATTGAATGACCGGTGATAAAACCTACGAGCGGCGACCCAGAGTTAATAACTTTTGATAATAAAACGGACAATAAACCCTTTTGTTTGTTCAAAATTCGAAAATTATCCTTTGTTAGTTGGTTGGCTTCACTTTCACTTCACCCGACGGTCATTGACACTATGCTTTAACATAGACGCTTAGAGGATTGAGTATAATTTTTATATGTTTCTAGATAATTAGGTGAAATATTAAGCACCTATTTTTTTAATTGATTTAGAACGAGAATCGAGTACAGAGACCTCCATAAATATCGCTACTGTCTAAACATTCACCTGGTGTATTGACCTACTTAAGAATTAAATTTATATTGAATTGTGTATGTAACTAGTGTCGAATAGCATATCAGATATTCAAGTCACTTTGTTTGGCTACACTTAAAATTCTGAACGAACTCATTATTAATTGGCTCGGCCCGAACGAATCTCAATATAAATAGAGCATGAAGCACGTGAAAATGGAAATTGAATTAAATGGGACAGCCAAATATTGAAACTCGAGTTCTGTAAATATTACAGACATACTTAACAAGGAGGCTACCTTCCCAAGGGATACATTCATCACATTATGAGAGACAAACATTATATATTTATTTGATTTTCTCTAACAATTATGAAAATACACTGGTATTTGTAATATATATATTTATATCTTATTTAAAATGTATTTTGAATCAAGTTTAATATTGAAATATAATACATATAATATAATTATATAAAAATATAATATAATTAATCTTAAACAGAATAATAAAAATACAAGAGTATTTCTTGGCAAACAATGGAACAAAATTATTTATTCTCAGCTTAGTACTTATCTTAAACTTAACATACATAGGTTTCAAATTTTAACACATAAATACTATATTATATATAGTTTTTTTAATCACTCTTCAACCACTTTAAACAAAGTAAAACACTAATAATGTGTAAGAAACTAACTACGCATAGAAGCTGCACAACATGGTACCTTACTGCTATAGGCATTCATAGTTCGGCCCAGTAACGCTCAGTTTTCGTTAGGCGGGTAACGCTCTCTCGACCCCCGACTCCCTGCGCCGCACTACACAATCCGCTAGCACTATTACTTCCTTCTCGCGTGGCATACTTTCTAACCGACATTTGAAGGGTTAAAGGAAAAAACTGGCTGTCACATTTACAAAACTTTACAGGAGAGACAATTTAAATTTTGAAAACATTTTATGGAGGACTTGAATACATTAGAATGAATGATTTTGAAAGGAAATTTTGTATGTTATATGTATTCGGAATTGTTTTCTGTATAAAATATGCCTAATAATAATAATAATAACCGATGTGGTCAAGTCACGGACTTTGTTAGTTATTCACTATTAAAGAAGGAATATAACAACAGTAACAAAAATGTGACACAACACATTTTACACATGTTTTAGACAGTCATATTATGAAATGAGTATATTTTTGGCCATAGACTACAAAAAATCAATTTGAAAAAAAAAATGGATTTAGCCAGTTGTTTCCTTTAGCCCTTCATTTTGAAAGCTACTCTATTCTAGAGGTTGTGACATAACATAAACTTAACCCCTTATCCGATAAGCAAACAAAAGAACATAAATACGTAGGAGCCTAGACTGACTGACTGACGAGAAAACTCGGAGTGCGTAAAATAGACTGTTTAATTTTAACTCTATATGTGGTATTTATAGCTACAACAGATCTTTCAATGACATATTCTATCTATACATATAATAAAAACGAAGTGTCTGTATGTAATATCAATTTTTTTTTTACTGCTCGGGTACGAAAACGTCCACGCTAGTGATAACAAAAATGCAATTTTTGTCTGTCTGTCTGTCTGTCTGTCTGTTTGTTCCGGCTAATCTCCGAAACGGCTGGACCGATTTTGACGGGAATTTCACTCGCGAATAGCTGAAATTACAGCAAGTTACTTAGGCTACACTAAATTAGACTAGCTATTAACCGCGGCTTTGTCTGCAATGCTATCTCCAAAACGGTTAGACTGATCTCCACGAAACTTTCATTGACAGATATCTGACCTTATAAAAAGTAGTTCAAGCAATTTTAATTGATACTAGCTATTAACCGTGGCTCCGCTCGCAGTGCTATCTCAAAAACGGTTTGAAACTTTCACTGGCAGATAGTTGACCATATAAAAAGTAATTCAAGCAATTTTAGTTTATACTAGCTGTGAACTGTGGCTTCGCCCGCAGTGCTATCTCCAAAACGGTTCAAGCGATCTTCATGAAACTTTCTATGACAGATATTTGACCTTATAAAAAGTAATTTAGGCAATTTTAGTATATACTAGCTGTTAACCGTGGCTTCGCCCGCTGTGCTATCGCCAAAACAGTTAGACCGATTTTCACAAGACTTTCACTGGTTATCTAAATCCGAGCCTTATAAAAAGTAATTGAGGTTATTCTATTTTAGAGTAGCTGTTACCCGCGACTTTGTCTGCGTGAAATTTAGCAAGATTACAACTCTTTCTTTATTTTTAATAAGATAAATAATTATCAGCTTATTGTTCGCAATTCGACATTATAATTATTAATAACATTAATGATATAGAAGTCTTCCTAATAGGATCTTAGGTTATAAACGTATTACGTAAAGAGTTCCATAATATCAATTTCTTGCAGAACAGACAAGCGTTTATTTTTTGTATAGTCACAGAATCTTAACTATAATGGCATTGTATATCAAATGTAAATCTTTATAATAATATTTTAAGTTATTGTTTCATTAGTTCCTTATACAGTGTAAGTGAGCACTGAGGAAGTTATATTGTGGGTTAAGGTTCCAAATATGTTGCTGATGACAACCCTTATTTGGCACGCTGTTAGTATTTATATATTTAATGTACACGTCACATTTTACTGTAAGTGGCGTCCATGTTGTACTTACAATTGCTTTTATTTTATAAATTATTTTATAATAATTTTGACAATTTTATAATTTTTTAATACGGTTTTAAAAAAACGCGTGCGGATCTGCGGGTATAGCTAGTTGATAATAAATTTAAACGTTTCAGCCAGTCTGCTAAAAAGGATGCCATACTCAAGGGCTACAAATATAATATTTTCAATGTAACTTGTGGTTCCACAAATTGTAACAAAAAAAAAACAGTCGAGACATTCATAAGGATTGCCGATAGAAGTGAAAATTCAAAATAAACGAATACCTGTATTATCTTTTGAACTTTTAAAATAATTATAGTCTGAATTAATTTATATTTAATAATTTGTGTATTGAAATTATTAACATTAATGTGGTTTTCACATCTATTGGCACTCCGAACAATAATTATGTACATTTTTTTATAGTTTACTAATCAATTAAATATATGATGGGTTGCAAAATCTCAATACAAAATATCAATATTAGCTGTACACTGGCCGCTATACTACGCGTCGCTAGAGTGATGCAAACCGCGCTAGCACAATACGGTCAGTAACGGTATTAGCATGTCACTGACGTGAAACTATACGTTTATATCCTACCAAAAATATGGCTCCACGCGCCTAAAGAAGTTCTCACTTATAAAATAATCTCTTGAACTTTACAGACCTTACTTTTTTATATCATAGGAGGCAAACGAACAAGCGAGCTACCTGATGTTAAGTGATCACCGCTGTCCATAGACACTAGCAACACCAGAGGAGTCGCAAGTACGTTGCGAACCTGTGTTTGGAGAGGAAGGAGGGGGAGGGGGAAGGAGGTGGTCTTCCGGCGCTCTCACTGACCGCACGAAACGCAACGATGCAAGCACTGTTAGTTGACGTGGGTGTTTCTGTGGGTCTACCGTACCCCAGGCGAGCTTACCCATTCATGCTGAAACCAGTAATAACTTCAGCGTGGCTCTACCACCTACAAAACTTACTAATATTACTTACTTACTTACTACTTATACTTATTAATATTATAAATGTGTATATGGGTTTGTTCGTTACGCGTTTAGGCCTTAATTACTCAAAATCATCATTAAATTTAGGATATATATTACCTGGGTTCAGGAAAGAGCACTGGACCTTTCATTTAAAACAGAAACAAGTACCGTACACAAGATAAAGAAGACAATATTTCAATAACTTAACCGGAGCAGAAGTATGGGTAAAAGCTATGACTAGTATACATTGCTCATTAGGTCTGATTAATGATGTTATATATACACTATTAACGAACATATTTATTACTAATTACATGAACATATCATTAATGTAGATAATACAATGTGACGAGACGTCACGTCGCGTCGCCAACGAGCGAGATATTTCCCAGAATCTTTTGAATTTCACGAAGTAACAAACCTCGGGAGCTTATATCAAGGTTTTTGTGTATGTCTGCCTACTAAGAGTAATTAAAATTTCCGTGTTTCATCTGATGGATACAATGATTATTAAAATAGTATATATTTATCACATTATTTTTTTCATTTTCTTGATTTATATAATAATATATCGCTACAACGTTGAGGGGAGTGTTACAAAAATATAAAGCCATCCATAGAAAAATTATCATTTAGTCTACCAGTTAACCAAAACTAATTTTTATATTTAAATTATTATCAGTAGTCTGGTTTTCACATAGTTACTATTTATCGGTAGAGACGTGGTCGATTCGATCTCCCAATATTTTTTTTCTAATCGACTTACGCTGTTGGCTTTAAAGGCTTCACCAAACTTTTTTTTCGAACTGATCACGCTATTGGCCTGACAGTCCTTTACTGCTTCACCGGACTACACTTCACTGAACTACTAAGAGGAGCGCTTAAGGCACTTCAAGTATAAATGTCGAAACACGGACGTAGACTCGAATCTAGTTTTGGCGTGTTTACCATTTTAGACAATGTCGCCAATTAACGTCTGATAAGAGAGTGGTCAAACACTAAAACCTATACAGTACAAAAAACACACTTAAAGATTATGGTATGCCTAATGGATTTGAATTTGAAATTTGAAAACTTAAAGATTATGGTATGCCTGATGGATTTGAATTTGAAATTTGAAAACTTAAAGATTATGGAATGCCTGATGAATTTGAAATTTGAAAACTTAAAGATTATGCAATGCCTAATGGATTTGGCCGTGTTAAATCTCAAGTATCGATAAGATATTTCCTATTACATTAAAATGCAATTACTTTGTATAATTTGGATAAGAAAACCGTAAAACTTTTTAAATTATACGTACTATAAACTGTTACTATAAACATACCGACGTGACTCACGACGCAATTAGTAGGTTCATCCATCGGACCATGAACACTCCAGCGCAGGACATTGTGGATTATAATTTAAAAATGGCGATAAAAGATAAGAATTAAGTCACCATAAAGATAATAATCCCAATTAAAAATCTAAAGTAAGTTAATTAAAATAATAAGAATAATTGCTTACATTTAAGACAATTTTTAACAAAATTATTAAATAAAAAAAAACGTGCCAACCAAGAGTTTCCAGATATAAATAAGATAACTAAAACTGTTTTACGAGGCAGTATATCGGAATATCTCAAAGGGATATTATGCAAAAAATTAGAATCTCATTATGTAATCTATATTTTACTTGTATAAAGTATAATACCAGCGATTTAAGATTAATCGCCTGAACCAGGCTGCAGGGAAATGGGTCAAGGCGCCTTGTCGTTTACAGACATAATCCATGCCTCGGGGATGTAAGGACATGACTCTTATACAAGGATTTCTTGTGAAGGGTATTTACAAACCCTTTCCTTATGTATTTTTTTCTTTAATAACGTATTATACCTGGATGATGATAGCTTAGAGTATTTACATATTAAAAGTTTGTGAAGGTAGAATTGATTACGGAAATATAATATAAATACGGAAGTATATGTATAAACAAAGACGAAAACTTGACGCAGCTGTAGCGCGTTTGGTATTTACTAGCGAGTTATTTGGGGCTCGTCCGCGAGGTGTAAAAAATGCACTTTTAATATAAAATCTTTTAATACTAAAAATTATAATTGAACTTATATTAACTCCTAAAAGTAAAATGTGCTCCGCTCGAGGTATGGCACAATAGTTAAACCTGTAGGAGCTTCGGCTCACTACTATAATATTCGAGACTGACACGGACAGCGTAATGATAAAACTCGGAGTGCTTAAAATAGACTGTTTATTAAAAGGATCATAAAAGGTATTTATACAGACACGCGACATTTCATTTATTTGTTCAATTGTTTGAACAACATTCTATTTATAATATTTACAAAAGTTTCAGCCAGCCTGCCAAAGAGGATGACATCCTCGGTAGCTACAAACCTATTAAAACCTAATCTAAGAACTAACCTAAGTGATGTGACTACTGCTCTAAGTTTGAACGATTAGTCCTTCAAATCTAATCCATTGTACCATGTGGGTGTCATGATCCCACGGTGGTGACGAGACCCCAATTCCTCGTTTATGTCGCCTTATGTTGAAAGTGATTTGTCGCAATGGTTATAAGCAAACCTTGAATTATGTCGTAAAATGAATGCTCCCGGGTGGTGCGATGGTGTAACAAGGGTATTTATTAAATGCTTGCTACTAACGTTTTCAACACAATTATTTACCATTAGGACATCATACGTTGTTCAATTTGAATTTGAAGCGAAGCGATGGCAGCTTAGCTGTTAGCGTGTTCGTATACAGCGTCATTGGAGGTAGGTTGGAATCGTTACAATTGAACCGGAGCGTCCGGTTAAGGAAAAGTTCATGAGGAAACCATAGCATGGTGGTAGGGTTTTATCCAAGCTCGCTAGGTACAACCCAAAGTTGAAAATCTAAGCCAAGCGCTTGTTGACATGATCCGGCAGCTGCACTTGAGAGGCAGTCCCCTCTATGGAAGGCGTGTTTACTATCTTAGAGAACATCGCCATTTAACTTCAGGTGAAATTGTTTGCAAAAGCTCAAACATACAAAATATAAAAAAAAAATGTAACATCTGGTGGAAGTGAAACATCGAAATTGCTTGATTTTGAAAGATATTTAACTCAATAAATTAATAAAATCCAGAGGTGAAATTGTTTGCAAAAGCTCAAACATACAAAATATAAAAAAAAAATGTAACATCTGGTGGAAGTGAAACATCGAAATTGCTTGATTTTGAAAGATATTTAACTCAATAAATTAATAAAATCCAGACGCGAATGTTGCAGATTAAATTGTCCGTAAAGTTAACAAGAAAAAAAATCGTTAAATGATAATGGATATGACGTTAAAACAACTTTGCTGGTAATAGACAGAATATCAAAAAATTACAGATATGAATGTAGTACGGGGAATAATCTGATAGATGGCGTTTAAATCATACCTGATAGTTACATTGTTACCTACGCCCGCATGTACAATCGATTTTAACCCCAATCAAGTGAGTAAATATTTGAATAAATCAGAAATGTTAAAAGTTTGCAAACAAGAAAGGTTATGGCAATGTTTCATTGAGGCATAAATGTATCCGGTACCGGTGGAAGAGTCGATTTTCATGAGTGCCTTTGTTAGCGGATATCCGCTCTTACACTGTGACAGTTCCCAACAGAAATGATAATTTTTGCAAATATAAAATAATATAATACAATATTTTGTCATATAAAAATACATCATAAATTTTATAGTTATGGTATATAAAATTACAGTGCGATTTATCGATCTTGAATTTTTTTTTTACTTAAGAGGTTACCTATATATATATATTTTTAACGTGGGGAAATCCCTTATGGATACGCCACCCTCCCGGGGGAGAGGGTGGGTTATGTCCGAGTCGCACGGACTAAAACCCCACGGTGTACCGACAGACCGTTTTGTGGGGGCGGCAAGGGATCGTTCAAGCTAATCAACCTTGTAGAGCCGCCCCCACGGTCCGCCCGGCGGAAGGTGGCCGCCGGGCTCCTACCTATAGAGGGACAGACCGGGTACACACCGGCTGCCCCCCCTCGTCCGCCGGACCTGTGCAATGAGGAGATGGGCCCCCCGGCCCATCCCCTCAGGTCCGGCTACGGTGGCAGGAGGAGTTGTGCAAAGCGCCGCCTCCTCCTGCCGGTCCTCGGTTGGCGGAGACGGCCACTTAGCGAGTCTGCCTCGCGGGCCCTCTCCGACTCCTCCTTCTGCGAGACGACCTCCTCGCAGAAGGAGGCCATCGCTCGCCAAGCCTGTTCGCTGCCGAGCATGGCCGAAACCACGCTCGGCAGCGATAAGTCCGTTCCCACTGCCGCCGCCAGAATACTTAAGAGGTTACCTGGATTGTATTAAAGATACAGTCCCTGGCCAAATTATTAGACGCACCGTTGTTTTTGTTTTTAAATACATGTTTTCGACGAAGTTTATTGTTATAATTGTTAATAGTTGTGTTATATTTAAAGGTGGATTAGTATTTATTTAATGAACTTATATTCAGGTGATGAAATTGAATTGAATTGAAATTTGAATGAATTTATACATGAAAAGAGAAGTGACTAAAGTGGTGATTACAAACAAAACTCAGCTCTTAGAAAAGATTATTCATGTTTGGAATCATCATCCTCAAATGTAGAATACATTACAGTCTTGCATAGATAGCATGCCGCGCAGAATTAAAGCTCTGATAGCAGCCAAAGGTGGATCAACAAAATATTAACTTTTTATCACATTTTCTTCATTTTTGTTCGAGAGTCAATAAATACATATTTTTTCTATAATGGCGATGTTTTATTTGTTTTACAGATACTTACGTATAGTAAATATCCATAGTATCTCATAAAAACAATACATCTGTACAGTATCACCTGTTAATTAACGTTTTATATAAGATTTTATGGTGTGTCTAATAATATGGCTAGGGACTGTACATACACCCGTTAGTTGGTGCTTTTGTTAAGACCTTATTTTGTTTCATTTCTCCGACAACATTTTTATATATGTTTTAATTTTCTCCTCTAACAAAACATATATTCCCAAAATTTCAGTCTCTCAACTCCTGCTATTTTTTTTACATTAATAAGGTCTATGACAGAAAAACGTCTGCTTACCAAGTCCTACTTGTAATATAAATATTAAATAACTTATTCTAAACGTATAGATGAAATGAATGAAAGAGAATAAGAGATAAAAGGAACAGAGGTTGGAGCGTAGGCGGACGCTACCGCCTGTCGGACATGTTGGCTTTTGTAACGTCTTTTATATACCACCCTCGGGTCAAAGTACTTTAGTGTAACGACTTTTGGTTGTGATTAATTACTCTGAAATTATTTTAAACCTAGCTGTTGCCCGCATCTCCATATACGTGATTTTTTTATGGCATTAAAGAAATGTAAAATTGTGAGATGTAAATTACAGAAATGCTCATTCTAGAACATTTGTGAGTACGACACGCACGCCACCACACATGTAATGTGTACATTAGATATATAAATACTGACAGTGTGTTGAAAGGGATTTACCATCAGGAACTTATTTGGAACTTTACCGATACAACCTCCTCGTAGTAGATTGGTCTACTTCGCTTACGTCCATTGTTTAATGTCTTATGGCATTTTGTTGTGGTCCCCCACAGCAGCTGGAGTGTATACCATATTTTTATTACAAAAATGGGCAGTTCGAGCAATATACAATATAGGATCCCGCGAATCATTAAATACCAAGTTTCAGGAATTCGATATCTTAACTCTGCCCTCCCAATACATTAAACCCAATACAATACATTACAGTAAAAAACCGGCATGGTTTAAATACTAGAAACTGTCACAAACTGGTTGTTCCATGTTTCAGACTTAGTAAAACCAATAAAAGTTTTTTAGGGAATAGTGTTAGCTTTTACAATGAAATTCCAAAGGTTATTACCGATTTGCCGGATTGTGAGTTTAAGCGCCATGTCAAGCGAGGTTTGGTGAAAAAGGCTATTGTAGAGTGGATCAATATGTGAACGATGGTGATGTCTGATCTGTTAAAATATGACAGAGAAATCCAGATCGAGTTTCTTACCGGTTCTTCTCGATTACTGGATTGTTTTCCGAGCCGGTGGTAGTTTTGACGTTCATAAGTGCCTTCTTAGGGCCTAAATTGAATAAACTATTTTATAAGAAAGTAATGAAAATTTTAAGCTATACATTATTTGACAATATGTATTAAATTCACTTGCCTCTGATATTTGTTAAAGGTTATCAATAGAAAAATATTTTTAAATAATCACAATTGTTAGGGATTTGTTATGCACAATTGTTATGCACGTATTTTCCAATATTTGTAACTGATAGGCTGTTTAAAAAAATCGTCATTTTTTTTCTTCTCATTATTCCCTCTGAAATATGTTCACGTAGTAAAAGTAGGCGCTTGTGAAAACCGGAGCTCTTAATACTAATATTTGGAGGTCGCTCATTAGGGACTTCTATTTTCTAGATAAATAACACTAGAACACTTAATTTTAACTTCGAATTTTGTAGCTTACAAATCATCTATCTCTGTTCCACTCCATCGGCCGATGCGTTCGAGTCGTTGTCACGTAAAATTATCCTCGGTAAACCGACTTTACAGACAACGATTCTTTTTATATGAATGCTTTACAAAAATGTGTAAAATCATTTTTCGATAAACCGACTCGTTCAAAAGTTATTCAAAGTGAAAGTTAAATTTATGTTACTATCTATTGCACTGCGTACTTCAATTTGAGACAAAATTGTCATTGAATATTGAAAGAGATCTTTGGAAATGTTCTAGTTATTCAATACACCAAACGTAATTTAAAAAAAAACGCAAACACTTCGTTTTCCTAGTAATAAATAAAGGGAGATACGCCACACAAATTAATGTGTAAATTACTATATGATGTCACAGGCTGTGGGATGAAAGATGTCAATGTTAATTATTCCGACGTACATGGGCACTCGGAACAGTAATCAGGGACGAGACATGGGGGGTGATGCCCTCATAAGCTAGCATCGAACTTTACAAGGTAAACTAAATAGACGTGAGTGGTATGCTGATGGAATAACAGTTCGGTGTATCATTTTTTATATTTCGAAAAATCTTAACTCATTCTTAAACATACGTGATTTAAGCAATATCTATTTATTTATTTTGTTAATAGGAAGACCAACACCACTCAGTATACAAGGATTGCTATGGAAAATAACGTGTACGATTATTTAACAATATTTAATCTGATTTATGAAATATGTTAGGTTTTCTCGCTTCAACTATTCAACCAACTACCATGAAATTTATATTTGCAATATACAGGAGTACAGAAGAGGACATAGGCTATCTTACATCTAAAAAAAAATGATGCTCCCGACAGATAGGAGAAATTTACGTTTACGCGTACTAAGGTATGGGCAAAAGGTGGTTTTACTATATTTTTGCGAGTATAATAACAACTTTATCTACATTATTACATATTGAAGAGGTGATTATAATTATGAAGCAATTGTATTAGTATTAGTTTGCTTTCAATTTATTGTAGAAATTAGATTAAAATTAAATTAATTATTTTTTGATTTGACAAACAAAGTATCACGGCGGAACCCAAAAAACCGTGTAGTATCTTAAGACAGGAATTCAAATGAGAGTACCTGCGATGCGAGTGCCGTGTCCCATTCGGTAATATAATTTTGACTCCCTTTTCATAAGCCTTGACACTACCCTTGGCAACCAATAAAAATTCCTCGCTATAGGCTAAAGTAGGTGATTAGGCTTTCATTAATATTTCATGTAGAATATGTTTCGGAAATATTATATTTACATACATTATTATTACCCTGTGCCAATCAACTCGATGTTATAAGGCCAATGTACTTTTTCTAATACAGAATATGATAAAGAATTTATTCTGGTAGCAAATTAGCTTAAATGAAAGTTAATAAGATTGTGCAAGAGCTGAAGATGTTGGATATTTATAAACCAGCTAAAAGCTTTGTCGTGTTTCGCAAAGATGCCTTAAGTTGTAAAATATTTATTCACTACTTTCTAGTTTTATGAATTCTAGAATCTTTAAATTTTAATCTTTAAAGTTAGTAAAACAAAAAAATCCCTAAAACTCACTATTTTGGAAAATCAAAGTTATAAAATTAATGATGAAAATTACTGATAATATTGACTATAGAATTACTACGCTAAAGATTTCATAGATGGCGGTATTCCATAGTTCTTTTTTTTATATCAAAGAAGGCAAACGAACAGGTGGGTCACCTGATGTTAAGCGATCACCACCATCCATAGACACAAGCACACACCAGGGGAGTCGTAAGTGCGTTGCCAGTCTGTGTATATGGGGGAAGGGAGTTAAGCCTCCGGCGCTCTTACTGACCGAACGAAACGCAACAATGCAAGCACTGTTAGTGGACGTGGGTGTTTCTGTGGGTCGGGCGGTAGTACTCTGGGCGAGCCGACCCATTCGCGCTGAAACCAGTTATAGCCATACCGTGGCTCTACCACCTACAAAACGTTCGTAGTATTTTGAAAATAGTTTGCTACAATTTGTTAACGCTACACAGTTTTATTCAATGGATTTCATTTTTTAACCGACTTCTAAAAAGGTTACTACGTTCGGTTGTGTATTTTCTTTTTTTATGTTAATCGATATCACCGTCAATTATGAACCGATTTTAATGATTCTTTTTTTATTGGAATCGGTTATTTTCAGAGGTGGTGCCATATAAATTTGAAGAAATAAAGTTTATTTGATTTTCACCCACTTCGTCTTTACGTATTTTTGTGAAATTGGAACAGATTTATTATACCCATTAGAAACCAAATATATTTATGCACACTAAAAATGGAAAAATAATTTTTTTACCAAAAAAAATAAACCGCCTTCGAGCTGAAAAACTAATGAGGTACTAAAAAGCGAATAAAAAAATAACTGAATTTTTAAATTACCAAAATGAAATAAAAAATATTGATATTTGCG